>OU964962.1:10114463-10147528 GCA_918808275.2 Dolichovespula sylvestris | reverse complement strand
ATGTGATCATTTCACGTAACTCATAATATATCGTGATTGGCTCGATGGTCGAGCATCAAGAGTCGAAAAAGTTTTTACATCAGCTAGATTATTATAACATCTACGCCGTTGATTTAATTAAAAGATTGTTTGTAGAAATAAATTAAAAAAAAAAAAAAAAAAAAGAAAAAAACGAAATAATAAAGAAAATAGTACAACATACGAAAAGAATAACATGGTAAATTCGTCATTGTGGAATAATGAATTGTGTCGTCGATTGTATATGAGATTTAACTCCGCGCTTGTCTAATGTTTGCGTTCTTAAAAGTACAAAGATGTGTCAGAAAGTAGCACATGTGTGAACTGGCCTCAGTTTATGTGGTAAAAATAGTGCCCTACCGCCGAGGGACTATCGTTCGAGGTAAATCTAATGATTTTATCGGCATCGTCTAACGGAACCCGTTAAAATGTGTTTAACTAACGCAACATTTGTCGAAATAACGTTTATATAGAAGTAATATTTTAGTTTACTTCTTATCATCGTTAATATACGTGATTGTATTTGGCAAGCTTGATAGGCCTTGTCTACGATTTTATTCGCACTTGCGTATCAACGATGTAAAGCTTCGTCGTTTACGATCTTTAAAGTTATTGCATTTAAAAAAAAAAAAAAAAAAAAAAAGTAGAGTATAGGTCGAGACACGGTATTCCATATACGTTTAATAATAGGTACGACGAAGTTGATGGGAACCACTGTGTGCGGTGCTTTTACAGAAATTTAATAGGGCGCCATAACAATGTCTCCTTAATTGTGGAAATGGCCGCACCGAGTCCGCATTGCTATTCTTCGCCGTTTTGTTATTTATATTTGTATTGTCACTTCGAATGATAGTAATTCAATCGTTTGATCTTGAAGTTCATTAAAATTTGTTTTTAATTTTATCGGGTATACATTATAGATGGTGTTTTTTTATTTTGTTAACTTCGTATAAAACACGTGCCTCATTTTTCCCGTTTTGGGGATTGATCGATTTGCGTCTATCTAACTAGCATCGAATACGGTAGAGAATACAATAGAGGAAGAAAATATTGTTTTCTTCGATACACATTTGTGTTGTCGATATACGAATAAATTGTATTTATTGTATAATACACGTTGCTTCGTATTAACGATTAAAAATACTTCTTTTTTTTTTTTTTAATTCTTACCAGAGATAAAGAAAAATGCCTGAATTAACCGAACTTGACAAAGCTGCCAGCTCCGAGCCCACAAAAATTGAGGCTGCAAGAGTAGGAGTTGGATCCGGAACTGATTCCGATTCAGATGATACTATTCCAGAATTAGAAGATGCTGGTGTCGGTGGCACAGCTGGTTTTCCAACCACAGCGGTTACCGGACTTCCAATCGATTTGGTCTCTAAAGCTAAACAAAGCCGCGGAGAGAAAAAGGCTAGAAAGCTTATGAGCAAGTTAGGATTGAAGCCGGTACGTCATTTTTTCTATTCTCATCAAACTATCTATTTCTTCTTAAATTATTATTAGTTCTAGACTTTAATATTTTCTTCTTTGTAATATAGGTACAAGGTGTCAATAGGGTAACCATTAGGAAATCGAAGAACATTTTGTTCGTTATCAACAAGCCTGATGTTTTGAAAAATCCAGCTTCAGATATATACATCGTGTTTGGCGAAGCTAAGGTACGTTTTTATTCGTATAAATTTAGTTTAATAACAAATATTTTTGGTTAACAAGAGAATAAATGATGACACTGTACGGTTTTGCAATTTATTGACTAAATATATTATGTGGACAAATACCTTGGCAGACTGATACGTAATGATATTCGTTATTTTTATTATTAGGACGTGTTTATTTAATAAGATATATGTAATCTTTTTTCTTCTTTTTATTTACAGATCGAAGATTTGAGTCAACAAGCTCAAGTTGCGGCTGCTGAGAAATTTAAGGAGCCACCAGTAATTCCTGCGACCGAAGCCGGTGGCAGTACGACGGTAAAGAAATAGTTCAAATATAATTGATAATATTTTATAGAGCAATGTTCATTCTTTATGTTGTTTAAGGTCGTTGCTCCGATACAAGAGGAATCGGAAGAAGAAGTAGATGACACGGATGTCGAAGAAAAAGATGTTGATTTGGTGATGTGCCAAGCTAACGTCTCTAAAGGAAAAGCCATTAAGGCTCTTAGAAATAATAAAAATGACATTGTTAATGCTATTATGGTAAGTATTAATGTGTTCATTATTTTTTATAATTATTTTGAATATATCTAACCATGATGAATGATAAAAAGGTTTCGCGATAAAGTTTATTCTTCAGAAAATATAGTGTTGTTAGACTTGGCAGACTGAAAGTAATATTTCTGATTATAGCCTATACTTTATGGAATATAGATTGAAAAATTAACGTCGATAATAATAATGTGTTTTAGGAATTGACAATGTGATGAAGCTCTTTAGAAATGGTTATGCTATGACGAAGCCTGTATTTTGAAATCACTATTGAATCATCTATGCATCATCGGAAATTCTCTCATCGTTTCTTTCCTTTTCTCATCGCATTGCAAGAAACCACATAATTCCGTAAGACGAAGTCCCAAATAGAGATAGTCCTGGCGATCTCTCTCGGGAATCTAAATTTACGTGTATGTACATAATTCATACGGAGTAAACAAATAAATAAACATTAAGGACATACAGTACATCCAGTCGGTTTTATTCATTCTTTTTTTTTTCTTTTGTGTAAAAATTATTTCTCTTACCTTCTTCGTATATTCAATTGATTTATCACAAGAGGTACTTATGCCGAATCACGCTTTGAATGGGTTATGATGTTTGTCCGTGGTAAAGTAACGATTACCTGTTTGTGTGTCGCGCGCGCGCGTGTGTGTGTGTGTGTGTGGTACGTAAATAACCGATGGTCAGATTTTTTGTATTATACCAACGCAAAGAAATTCGTTAAAAAGTATTACGTACATATATGAGAGACCGAGAAGTGTGAGTTCACGGTATACCAGACTAACTTGCTCTGACCTACACGAGACCAATAGTTATTTACGTGCGAGAGATTCCATGTCCGAATACAAACTTATAAACAGATACGATAGGACGCATGGTGGTGGGGATAGCGTTTCTCGCTTGTTTCGTAGTTCATATTTTGTCCGTACTTGTCGCTAGTGTCACACGCGCTTCGAACGTAAGGTAGCGAACAGTCTTTACGATCAAATGGTAACGCAGCGATCTGTGTTATCGGAAGTTATTTTATACATCGGCATCGTCGTACGGAAAGCTAGATAACGTGGTTAGAACTCGTATTAGTGTTGGTAGATGTCAACGGTATACGGTAAATCGTATCGAAGTGTGCTACTACGCATAAGAAATTATTATTATCGCATTATTATATCATTGTATTATTTATACATCGTTATTCGTTACGCATTGTTATCGTTGACAGCATCGATTCCGTCAAAGTGACCGAACATCGAAATATCCCGATACGTATGTATGAAATTAGAGTAAATATCTGCGTATCGTATGAAAAAAAAAAAATTGTTGACGATCTTTCTCGTAATAGGTACATTTACACGCGTCCGTGGACGACGGAATACGACGAATTTAGTTATTCGTCTATGTAAACGGGATCGCGAATGACATCGATGATATGTATCGATGGTCGTTCCTAAAAAACGACTTTTGTTCGCGTGTGCTGTCGAAGCACGGTGAAAGTTTTATAAGTCGTTTGGCGCACGTGTCGTCTACGGAAAAACGCCCTCGGGAAGGAGGGAGGAGGAGGAGAAAAAAAAGCTGCGATATTACGAAAATGGGAGAAGGGGAAAAATTCTCTTACTACCGTTCGTTCGCTTTTATTCGTCGAGAGATATCCGTGCTAATATTTGAAATTGCGGTCGCGTATATGACGCTTCTTCCCCGGTGACATCTGGTTGGACTTCTCGCTAAGTCCACGTTTATTGCTCGCAAAGAAAACGTTGGTAATATCGTCACGTAATGAAGAAGCAGCAGCAGCACAGAAATACATTGGCTGTTGGAGTAACACCGTTAGAGAAATAAAATTCTCGTATATATATTTTTATATATGTATGTATATACACGTATGTATATATATGTATCCACGTATTATTTCTTTCGCGTCGATCGAACAATAATTTTTGGACTACGAACGATCCCTCCGAGAAAAACCGTATCGAGTATTCCCTTACACAATGTAGTCGTCCATATCACACATTTCTCGTATTACCTTATGCGATTACTTTTTTTCTCTCGTGACGCCCCTGTATTTTCATAAGATCGTCGTCATCGATCGAAGTTAATACGAAGGAACGAAAAGTCACGTGATTTTCTATCGTCGAAGTTGTAAGAAATTAAGTCGCTGCCTCGTGAAATTCGATAACAAAGGGAGACGTTTTAAAGAAGGATCGAGGAATGAGAGAACTACGGTGGAAGGAGAAAGGGATTTCTCTTCCCTCGGACTTCTGATTCTGGTTCCCTTAACGATCGACTGTCAACCCGAAGACGTATGTCGCAACATCAGATAATGTTCGTATTGCTCGAAGAATGCTTCGTACGTCGTAGTTGTTGTCGTCGTCGTCGTCGTCGTCGTCGTCGTTGTTGTTGTTGTCGTCGTCATTGTCGCGTTATCGTTACCCGGTAACGTCTTCATAAAGGTCTGGATATCTACAAAGAGACCGTCTAGACGTTTTGTTCCTTGCTTCGTTAACGGAAAGAAGTAGCTGAAGGAGGCGAGAATTTCAGAATGTCGATGCGATACAGCTGTCAGACTTTGCGCTTGAGAGAAGCCGAGAGTCTTCTTCTAGAAAGAAAAGAGGAGAGAACGAGAAGAGAAGCGAAGAGAAGAGGAGAATTGAAGAGGAGAGGAACAAGATCGTACGAAGGACGAGGCGAGAAAGGCAAGAGAGAAGAAGAAGAAGACGAAGAAGGAGAAGAAGAAGAAGAGGAAAAAGAAGGAGGAGAAGGAGGAGGAGAAGAAGAAGGTACGGATAAGATTGGACCCATCGAGCCATGTGGCAGGCGCAAACGGCGTGAGTAATGGCGTCGACCAATCGCTTCCAGCGCTAAACGCTTCTGCACTTCTTCATCTCTCTTTTCTTTTTTTTTTCTCCCCCCTTTCTCTTTTCTCACCCTCTCTCTATCATTCCTTCTCTCCACTTTACTTTCTTTTTCTTCCTCATCTTTATCTTTTTATTTCTTATAGATATCGTTATTGAAATTGTTATCAATATCATTACTAAAGACGACGACGACGACGACGACGACGACGACGACGACGACGACGACTCGTTTGCGCATTCAGCAATTCGCGCAAGACCACTTTTTGCCGTTAAATTCATCTTACTCTAACCGTCTCTACGTCTTCATCGGAAATCGAAATTTCAACCCCCCCCCCCTCTCTCTCTCTTCCTCTCAGGATATTACGACCGGTCGTAAAATTCTACTTCAATCGTTAAAGCCATTATTCAAATCATTATCGGTATCACAATAAAATATAAATTATCTGCGCCCTCTGCAATTTGTGCACAAACCACTTTTCGGCGCCATATTCGAAATTCGTTTCTCTCCTCCCGTCTGTACCCTACGTTTCCACCGGAAATCGAACTCCGACTTCTCTCTCTCTCTCTCTTTCTTTCTCTCAGGATATTATGGTTAGTCGTAAAATTTAGCCTCAACCTAAAACGAATAATATCGTTCGTGAGACGATTTTAGCGCCATTTTCGAGAAGCTACGCCGCCTTTTCCTGCCCATTTCGGCGTCCGATACCTAATTCGTCCGGTGGCCCTTCGACGCGACGGTTACGATCGTCGCTGGGTTTCTCGCAATGGAAGAGGAAAGAATATTGCGGTTTCCGTACCGCACCGACTTATAACCGAGATTTCCCGGTGCCAGTCAGTGGATAAACATAGCTCGGCGAACCGAGGGCGCAGCTACGCTCGTAAAACTTTCGGATGGGCGTGGAATTGGTGAAGTACCGCAAATGGTAGTGCCGACTCTACGCTATTCTACTCGGCTCTCTCTCTCTCTCTCTCTCTCTCTCTCTCTCTCTCTCTCTCTTTCTCTACTCGACTTTGACTCCGGCTCCGGCTCCGATTCCGACTCGGATTCCGACTCATAGCGATCGGGATACGACTTATTTCTCTCGGAAATCATTTCGGAAGCGCTCTTCCAACTTTAGAAAGCTCGGCCCAACGTGAAATATCGAAAATTACGTTTCATTTTTTTTCTCTACTCTTTTTTCCCTTCCTTTTCTTTTCTTTCTTCCTAATGACACCAGCGGAACAACCTGGGAAAAGATTCAAGAATCTTTAACACATTGTTGACCGTTTACTATATACATATATATAAAGTAATGCGTTACGCGTCGACTGATATTCGTAATGATAATTAAAATATTGAAATATTGGATTATTTCGGAGAACAAAAATTGGGGAAAGAATATTTTTATAAATTACGCGAACACCGTCCAACGTAATAAACGATGGAGATAATATAATAACGACATGGACGATTTTTATACTTTAATAATTACATAAGTTGCGTGCATGCTTGAGCAGGTACGAGCAATTACTTATCCATAGGAGGTCAACGACGTCTTAACATAATCTAATCCTACTATTCGAAAAAGAAAATTCGAAGAGAGACGATTAATCGAATTCAATTAAAATAACCCATGGATCGTTTTGCATGGATAATTATTAATCTTTCTATTAATGAAAGAGTATTTTTTTTTCCTTCTTTCTTTCTTTTTTTCTTTTAATATTAATTCCATTAAATTACAACCAATCGGTGTTCGCGCTCGTACAACTTTTCATCTTATTACGTTACTCTCTCTCTCTCTCTCTCTCTCTCTCTCTCTCTCTCTCTCTCTCTCTCTCTCTCTCTCTCTCTCTCTCTCTCTCTCTCTCTCAAAAAAAAAAAGAAGTCTTTTTAAAAGCTATAACGTAACCGGGGAACCTAACGTTTAACTATCTCGACACGATATTAACACGTTCTTCATCGTTATTGATGCGGGAGAAAGAGTTCGCGCCTCGGTACACCTATACCATTAACCGTCCACGCGCGGCCGACAATTATCGTCCGTCGCCTGGAGGCAACAAGTTCGAGATCTTGGTCCCCACGAAAGTATCTCTCTCTCTCTCTCTCTCTCTCTCTCTCTCTCTCTCGCACATAACCGTATGAGTATATATACCATTGCCTACTACGCCTATTTCGCCATTTTTTATATATAAATAGATTGCGAATAACAACGAGGGTTAAAATTATAAACGCCACCTGCGTTTTCCGGAGGCGCGGAAAGTGGGAGGAGAGAAAAAAAGGGGGAAAAAAAAGAAGTTCGCATTTTTAAATGCGTTCACTTTGAGCATCTTCCCTTTCGAGACAGAGTTTGTGTGTGTGTGTGAGAGAGAGAGAGAGAGAGAGAGATGGCTCGTAGCGAGAGCACTATATTACATCATTGGGCGGCCATTTTGGACCACCCAAGTCGCTGTCAGGGCATAAAAAATATGAAGTTCTTTTAGGGCCGCCTTTTTTCCGTGCCGACGACTCCGCTGGATCGCACCGTAACGCAGAAAGGCGGTGCAACGAACGAGGAAGGAAGAGTAGGAACGAGAGAGAGAGAGAGAGAGAGAGAGAGAGAGAGAGAGAGAGAGAGAGAGAGACCGGGATGATCGTGGAAGGCGAAAGAGGAAGAGGGAGAGAAAGATATAGCGCGGACGTAAGAAGGGGAAGGGGGATGGCTGATGAGAAAGGAGAGAAGAGGGAGAAAACAGGAGAAGACAAAGTCGTACGGATGAGGAAAGAAAGAGAGAGAAAGAGGGAGAAAGGAACAGAGGGCGAAGCTGGAAAAGGGTGAAGAAGGTAAGTGGCCGCGGGCCCTACTCGGGTGGAACGTAAAAGAAAGATGTAGTTATGTAGTTAAGCCGAGTTAGATCGTTCCGTCCGCCATCGCCACGCTGCGCTTTTTAAGCTATCCCTTTTTCTTTCAATCTCTCTCTCTTTCTCTCTCTCTCTCTCTCTCTCTCTCTCTCTCTCTCTCGCTCTGTATTTTTTATTTTCTTCCTTTCTTCCTCATTTTTTTTTCTTCCCTTCTATTTCGTTTAACACCATCACGAGTTAGTTTCCATCCTCGTTGAATGATTTTTGCCAGCTCATCCTCTACTTTTTATATTTCAAATTTAAACCATTGTCTTCTTGGTATAGCAATCTCTTGATAGTATCTCTCTCTCTCTCTCTCTCTCTCTCTCTCTCTTTCTGTTTTAATTTTTTCTTCTTTGTAATCCGACGTTAAATGATTTTACGTTGAATAGTACATACGTAAAGTGAAAAGGAATAATAGCGTACGTCGGGATACTCCGAGTATAACACAGCGTGTTATAAGAAGGTAGGAGGTTATTCATAGATCCAACTTGGAATTATCCTTGGGCGAGGAAGAAGCTGCGTATCGATTTCGATTTGTCCGTATTATACTGTATATACGTACGTACTTACTTTACTTACTTATTTACTTACGTATGCACAATGTATTTATACATATATACATATATATATATATATATATATATATATATATATATATATAAACACAAGTAAATAGGTATGCGCCTTTCATGATCGTGAAAGAGGTACCGAAGGCGTGCGTTATCTCGTTGGCAAAACGAGACGCGTCCCGTGAGATCTCTTGCAGGGCGATCGATGCTGCGCAAAAACGCTCTTCTAATCTGGAACGGATTCTTTCCTTTCTCTCTCTCTCTCTCTCTCTCTCTCTCCCTCTCTCTTTCTTTCTTTTTATCCGAGTAAATCAATTCTCTCTCTCTCTCTCTCTTTTTTTTTTTGTTTTAATATAAAAACAAATGTCGTCCGATTTCGAAAGAAAAATACCGCGTTCGTATCCGTAACGTGGAAATAAACGTATGATTAAAATGAATAAGAAGGCGAAGAAGAAGGCGAAGTTGGGGAATAAGCGAAGGAAGAGGAAGAAGAGGGATAATAAATGCGTTTCGTTCGATCGCGCGGTGGTTTTAATGAGAATGAAAGCCACCTTAAATGGGATACCAATCGCGGATACTTAGGTGGTATACAAGCACGGAATCGGCGTAAGCTGGTTGGAAATGCCGCACCCTGCATGGCAATTTATTCCGGCCTGGGTAAGAGGCCTTGAGGCTGATGGACGGTGTACGCGCGAAGACGAACCTGATGGTGATGGTGGTGGTGGTGGTGGTGGTGGTGGTGGCGGTGGCGGTGTTGGTGATGAAGGTGGTGGTAGTACGATCAAGTCATTCCATTATCTGAATTGAGTGCTGCTCGTGGGTACCTGCAATCAGTTTTTGTTTTTTCTTTCTTTTCTTTTCTTCCCTTTTCTTTTCTTTTCTTTTCTTTTCTTTTCTTAACTCTGCCTCTCGTATCTCGTCACGCCCTCGAGATCTCGCCGAGATGAACGCGTACCAGAAGAAATCTCTCTCTCTCTCTCTCTCTCTTTCTCTCTCTTTCTTTCTGTCTTTCTCTCTTATGCTTTTTTGTTCATTTTCTTCCTCTCTCTCTCTCCCCCTCTCTCTTTCTCTTTCTTTCTCTATCTATCCGTCCTTTCTTTTTCTTAACCGCAGATGTTTCTTGCAAACGACATCGAGTTAAAACTTCCAAACGCACGAACGCGCGTTCATATTTGGCGCTCTCATAAGAGACTCTTCATTATCCGTTTTAAGCGTTCACACGGCTATCATTTGTCAGTGATCCCGACTCTGTGATATTTGGCGCGAATTATAGGATGATTATTTACGAAACGATTCAATCGTTTCTCAAATCGATTCTCACGATTGAGCGATTTTCTTTCATTCTTTCCAATCTAACCAAAGTAATATTTCCTTCCTATCGTAGCCATCTACCGTTGGATATAATTGCAATTACATTGATTTATATTAGATAAGAGTGTATATATATATATATATATATATACAACGACTGGCATGTGACAGTTAATTTGTTTCTCTTGAATAACGACGATAACACGATATAGTTTTGTTTGTAGAAGAAAATCTTTTATTGAAAAAGAAATCTATTGGGTGTCTTATAATAAGCGACGGATAAGAGGAGCGAAAGAGAAGAGTATGATCGAAGAGTTCCTTCGATCGAAAAAGAAATAGATGGCGAGAGCGAGAGAGAGAGAGAGGGGGGGGGAGGGAAGGAGAAGGAGAGAGGCCGGTGGGCTCACGCGAATTACGAACGTCATTAGATCCAATTTGAGATTAAAATATTGCCTGCTAATAAGAACGGCGTTCTGAGGCACATGCACAACATGCAGACGCAAAGAGAGAGAGAAAGAGAGAGAGAAAGAGAGAGAGAGAGAGAGAGAGAGAGAGACAGAGAGAGATGGAGCGCCAATAATTGCATTATTATACTCGTCCCTTTTAGCGACGAAATTGGTCCCTCTTTACCGCGAAGCCATCTTCTTCTCCTTCTCCCTCTCCTCCTCCTCCTCCTCCTCCTCCTCCTCCTCCTCCTCCTCCTTCTTCTTCTCCTTTATTTATTTCCTTCTTTCTTTCTTCTTTCTTTCTCTCGTTCGTTCGCTCCAGAGAATCTCGCCCCCTTTCGTGAGAAATTATGTGCCTTCGTGCCACTTTAAGAAGGCAATTATTTCGTTTTCTTCGCTACGTTCTTAGCCACCATGCGTGCCTCTTTTACGTACCTACCTCCTTCATAATTCTTTTTTTTCCCTTTTCCTTTGCCTTTTCTTTTCCTTCCTTTCCTTCTCTTCTTCTTCTTCCTCGTCTTCTTTTTCTTTCTCTCTC
This sequence comes from Dolichovespula sylvestris, assembly GCA_918808275.2. Classification (NCBI taxonomy): domain Eukaryota; kingdom Metazoa; phylum Arthropoda; class Insecta; order Hymenoptera; family Vespidae; genus Dolichovespula; species Dolichovespula sylvestris. Next base: position 10,136,721 of record OU964962.1, on the reverse strand, counting down.
TTTCTCTTTTTACATTTCTCATTCGTTCAACATCGATGCCTTCGTTCGTTCCTATTCACAACGAGAAGATACGTTCGAATTGATACTATCTTTATGGTATTTTCTTTCTTTTTTTTTTTTGTTATTTATTTTATTTTATTTTATTTATTTATTTATTTTTTTAACCGGGATGAAAGGGAATATATACTTTGTGCGGGTACCGACGCTCGACAAGATTTTTCGTGTTGCATCATAACGAGCGACCTCGTAACGATTCACACACGTCATACGTTCATCTATTTAGATAATTCTTATCTCATTTAATAATATATTTTACGTTATTTTATCATCCTATCGTTAAATGCCGTTCTCTTTCCTTCGATCTTCTAATAATAACCTCTCTCTCTTTCTCTCTTTCTTTCTCTCTTTCTCTCTCTCTCTCTCTCTCTTTATGGAAGATTATTCTCCTATAGTCTACGTTGAATTTCTCAACGATATTTTGATATCCCGTCACGATACTTAACGCGCGTGTTACGATAAGGATAACGAGGGAACGAAACGTTACGCGCCGTTGTAAACACGATTTTCGCGATATTCAACGGCTTGTAAAGACACCCTCCCCCTTCCTACTACCGCCATGGTGGAACTAGACTCGGGCTCGAGCTTCTTCTATGGCGTACGGTCTGTTTTAATCGTTCGTACGAGCTCGTAATTGTCCTTAATTACGAGAAAGAGAGAGAGAGAGAGAGAGAGAGAGAGAGAGAGAGAGAGAGAGAGAGAGAGAGAGAGAGAGAGAATGAAAGAAAATTAGCACCTCACGTCTGAGTTTCTCATTCGTTAAGTACGCTTTTATCCTTGGACGGCACCAGGCGAACTATGCGATTAGCAACATTTTCCCTTACCTTCACATTTCTTCGTTACATCGTCAAATCCGTTCCGCTTTCGTTAACTCGGTTTCTAAGCCAATCGGGATAGCCATAGTTCGACGAATGATAATATCGTGATTAGTCATGTAGAGTAAGTAGGTAAGTTTGTTACCGGTACATCTAGTTAAGAGGATTATCCATCTTGGATTCCTCCCCTCCTCTCTCTCTCTCTCTCTCTCTTTCTCCTTCTCCCCACCATTGAGAAAGAAATGGTTTCTTAACGAACGGTATTTATTCGGTCTAACTTAGATAGCCCTAATCAGGACTTTTACTCATGATACAAGCCTCGAGAATCAAGAATACGTTATACTCGAAAGTACAGTTCAATTCAATTCAATTCAATTCAATTCAATTCAATTCAATTCAATTCAATTCAATTCAATTCAATTCAATTCAATTCTATTCTATTCTATCCGATTCGATTCGATTCTATTCGATTCAATTGAATTTAGAATTTCTCTCTACCGCGTTTGTTACAAGTACGTTTTAATGCGATTTAACTATGACGTATTTTATCGATACGATTAACATCAAGATTAGAAACTTGGCTGGCTGGTTTGACTACGGGCTCCTACTATATAATATCATTAAGAGTTAAACTTTCGATGTAAAACTTTTGAAGTTCGTGTTGACTTCTCTCTCTCTCTCTCTCTCTCTCTCTCTCTCTTTATTTCTTCGAGTTGGAAACTCGAGCCAGGACCCACGATCTAATCTCCAAGGATTTATCCTTTCCAGCCTCCTTTCGGCGCCATAATATCTACGGTGCAGCTGCTGCCGTTTCGGCGATCCTTTCTGGTAGGCGGCGACTTATCTCTACTTTACGAGCGACCACGTTCGACGCTTAACGTCGAATCCGGCCGGTGAAACACCTCAGATAAAATGGTGGTCCAGGAGAGCGAGGAGAACGACGACGGTGGCCATTTTGGGTCTAATTAATCGAGGAAAGGAAAGAGGGGAAGGGTGGGTGGAGGACAGCGGGGCTTATAAGGTGGCGAGGGGGGGGGGGTGGGTGAGGAGGAGGAAGGGAAAAAAAGGGAGACGACACGCACACGCACACGCATACGCACGCACGCGCACGCACGGCGCGATACATCGGCCGCCTTCTAAATGTCCGATTCGTTTTCTTCTAATGTATTCGGATGCCTACATATCCGATAGGTCTTTAAATGGCGTACGGATTTAAAAACGTAACGTCTCGAGGGTGGGCACTAAGAATTCTCATATTATCATTTCCAACCGATTGTTTGTAGATCGTAAAACAATATTGAATGTTCCCGGTAAAGAAATTCCGTAACCAACGCCAATGAGTATAATATTTTTGAATGGGTTTGCACTCTTATCGATATAATAACGAGATAGTTCCTATCGACGTTGAATCTTTATGATCGATCGTTCGATCGAAAGATAGATAGATCGATCTCTCTTTGTGCTACCGCGCATCGTGCAAGGCTCGTTATATCGGCTCTCGTACGACGCCTGTAGATCGTAATTTCAAAGTGATTCCTGGCGATCGCCGAGTAACAGATCTCGAGCGCTTAGCCCCGAGGAATATTTTCGTCGATCGACGAAGAAGAAGAAGAAGAAGAAGAAGAAAAAGAATAAGAAGAAAGCCCGGTATACGTTGATTTATCGCGTGCACTTCGGCTTTATGCGGCGAATGGTAATGCCCATCGTATTATAATGCGTATTTCGAAAGAGCGCGCGAAGTCGTTTCGTTTCGCGTAAGCGCGTCATGGTGTATAGCAACAATAACGACGGTGACAATGATAACGGCCAGAAGCAATAACAATAACAAGATGTGTGACGATGAGAGAGAGAGAGAGAGAGAGAGAGAGAGAGAGAGAGAGAGAGAGAGAAAGAGAGAAGGTGGACAACGCGAGCATTTTTTACCTTAAAGGCTCGCTCTCTCGTCCCGGTGGTTAGGATGGAAGATCGTAATCTGAATGGTTCTTGGTGTTCTCCATCGTGGCGAGTGGCCCACTGTAGATAGGAATCGCCTCGAAGAAGAGGATTCGTCCATATATGTGTACGTACATACGTACATATATATATATATATATATATATATATATATATATGTATGTATGTATGTATGTATGTATGTATATATATATATATATATATATATATACATACATATCTAAGTATATACATGGGATATCTACATATACCTACCGATACAAACGTAGCATAGATACATACGTATATTCGTGAACGCACGTAAGCTCTTCTCTCACAAAGGTGCAATCCTCCACAAGGGATATAGGATAACGTAGGGTCCCACTTAGCTACTAATGCTGTCGCTACTTCGCCCTTTCCCAAGCGTAAATTATGTCCTCGAGTACGATCGTCCGTTTTGCCTCTCTACCGGCGCACCACCGCCGTAACCATCGGAACCACCACCACCACCACCACCACCACCACCATCGCCACCACCATCGCCACCGCCATCGTCGACGTCGTCCCTGCCACCGTCGTCCTTCGCGCCTACAGGAGAATTTAAACACAGTCTCAGGCTAATCGGCTTCTCATAGCCGCCATACGCGCCACCGAGCTCCCCTCCCCTCCCCTCGACCTCCCCCACCCACCCGACCCAAACTTATAACCTAGTAAAACGAACGACGAGAAGCGAAATTCATTTCTCTTTATCGTTTTATCCTGGAATTTCGAAATTATTACTAAAAATGAATTAAAAGTCGGATATATATATATATATATATATATATATATATGTATGCATGTATGCATGCATGTATGTATGTATGTATGTATGTATATGTTACCTATATAAAATTTGGGCGAATGAATTTTTATTAAAGCTTACTGCGACGTATTTTAATATTTCTATGAGATATTTAATGTTGTTACTTTTTTCCTGTTCTTTCATCTCTCTCTCTCTCTCTCTCTTTCTCTCTCAAACTCTCTCTCTCTCTCTCTCTCCTTTTATTATTATTATTATTAATTTTTTTTTTTTTCATAACGCTCCGCTCGTTGCAGATACATTATATTTTGCGAGAGAAACGAAGGGGTCGAAATAATGATCGATGGTGATTTGTGAGGTTTCTCTCGAAGACCACGCGTCATCTCCCTTCGTCCACATAATTTTCTATTCTACACTTTACCGAGGGTAGAGGAAGATGGGAGAGGAGAAAGCTTCGGGGCTACCAGGTGTCTAAGGGCTAAGTATCGTCGGCAGAACTGGTCTAGAGCCTCCTCCTGTCGGCATTTTCAGGACAAAAAGAAATTCTTCTTCTTTATCTTTTTCTTCTTCTTTTTCTTCTTCATTTTTTGTTCTTCCTTCCTTCCTTCCTTCCTTCCTTCCTTTCGTTTTCTCGTATTTCCGACGTTGAAAGGAGTCTCGCGATAATGACCGGTATATATAAGAACTCTTAACGTCAAAATCGACTTTTGTTTTCACTCGCATACGGAACCGAACACGAAAGTCAAACTTTCGTTATAATTAAATTTAAGATTCAATTGCTCGTAAGAATTTTGATCCTTTTTACGTACGTACGATGACTCGATGATAAACCTTTTGAACAGGAGATACACAAGGGATACTGCTACGAAAGGTGGGAAGGAAGGAAGGAAGGAAGGAAGGAAGGAGAATCTTTCTCGGGGGTAGTGGTGGTGGTGGGGGTGGTGGGGGTGGGGGTGTGGACAATACATAAGTCACGGAAAGCTGCGTAAACGTGAACACCAAGTCACACGTTGATATTTCGAACGCGTTTGTTGTGTATGTATGTACGTCGTTGTTGTTCATTGTTAAAACGCACGGGGGTTGGGAGTGGACCGTCCCCGACGTACAAATCTGGACCTTTTGTCCCGTTGGTAAACATTGTGTTCGTTGTGTGGTATAACGTTCGACGACACCTTTTAAAAACGGTCAAAAGACGAGGACGATGACGACGAGGACAACGAGAACGACGAAGACGAAGACGATGACGATGACGACGATGACGACGACGACTGGTACAACAAGGAAAACGACAATGTATCCGAAAATACAAACGATCGAGTGGGCGGTAGCCGTGTTTTTGCTTGTCCCGGGCCGGCTCATTGTCGCTCCAAGGGATCCTATCGATTGCTCCCTTGACACGAAAACTTTGCGTCCCGCTGGCAGGACACGCGCTTACCTCCATTTAACTCTGAAACGTCCCTTTAATACTTGTTTCCTTTTACTTCTTCTTCTTCTTCTTCTTCTTCTTCTTCTTCTTCTTCTTCTTCTTCTTCTTCCTTTTTTCCCATTCTTTCTTTCTTTCTTTCGAAATCGTGGTAAAAGAAATTCTTTCATTTCTGTAATATTACATATACGTACAAAACCTGAATACGAAACGTGTCGTCGTTCTCTATGAAAATATGTTAATGAAGTGGAATATTTTATATATTCATTCCTCTTATATCTTCGTTTATTAAATAATGAGAAGATATCTAGGTATTTATTTATTTAGTTTTTCGTATAAACGAAGTATAGCTACATATTATCCCGAAAAGAAAGAGAGAGAGAGAGAGAGAGAGAGAGAGAGAGAAGGAATTAGTATTCTATACTTATATCATTGCATACCGTTCTGTCCCCCCTCTGTGTGTGTGTGTGTGTGTTTGACGAGGCAATAATATCAAACACGAAATACTACACGTCCACTTTCTAAAGCACGTGCAGCACTACGATCTCCGATTTACCACGCGATATAATTTACAAAGTCGTTTCGCGAACTCCTCGGCTCTTTTTCCATCTACTTTTTTTCCCCTCACCCTCCCACCCTCGTTCTTCTTCCTTCCTCTTCTCTTTTTTGTTTTTTTTTTTTTTTTTTTCATCATCTTCTTTCTTTCTTTCTTTCTTTCTTTCTTTCTTTCTATCTTTCTTCCCTTTGAATAGGCGACGAAACGTGGGACGTAGTAAAGCCGGTTTTCATCGAAATGGAACATAGGTATCAACGATGATCCGCGTGCGAGGCGCCAGCTGGTTCATATTGAAACAAACCCTCCTCCCTCTTCCCTTATACCTCCCTCTCCCCCTTCTCCTCCTCTCTCCCGAGTCCCATCCTCTTTAGAGCCACCCATTTACCACCCCATCGAGCATCGACTCCCCTCTCCCGGTACGCCATAGCGTCAGGAAGAACCTAAATCATTTCGAGCCCCTCTCTCTCTCTCTCTCTCTCTCTACCGTACTTCCTGTCTATACTAACTACCCTCGTACGTTCCTCAGGAGCCACACCCTGGCCTGGCCAGCTCTCTCTTCGCAGGCTCCACCTACCTAAAAAAATCTTTTCTCACTGGCGATCTCTCTCTCTCTCTCCCTCTCTCTCTCTCTCTCTCTCTCTCTATCTCTATACCTACCCCACCGGCGATTCGGTCTTCCTATCTATAATTATCGTTTACCTTTCCACTTCGAAGATAGTCCGTACACAAAGATAATAATAACTCATCGACTTACGCGCCATCGCCGTATTATTTATAATACGTTTTTATTTTTTGTATTTATTTATTTTTTTTTTTAATACGCAATAGAACGACTCTCTCTCTCTCTCTCTCTCTCTCTCTCTCTCTCTATCGATGTAACCTAACCTGAAAAGCACGGAAAGGATGATGGATAGGTGTTTTATTTTTCTCTCGATGATCTAAAAATATACACCTCTGATAATTAATCTCTTAAGTCTATACTGACAGAGAGAGAGAGAGAGAGAGAGAGAGAGAGAGAGAGAGAGAGAGAGAGAGAGAGAGAGAGAGACGACGAGATAATTAATGTAACTCGACTGAGTAAGTTGAGTACACATATATTCTTACGGATTCGAAATCGGTCCGTCGTACTCGCCAAAGTTTTATATATATGGCGATTGAAAAGAAGAAGAAGAAGAAGAAGAAGAAGAAGAAGAAGAAGAAGAAGAAGAAGAAGAGGAAGAGGAAGAGGAAGAAAGAAAGAAGAACATATAGTCGAGTGATCGAGACGAGTGAATTGATACGGATATCGTTACGATGATTTTGACTTTATAGTGTAGATTCAGGTGCTTCAATGGTATTAGGAACTACGACGAAGGATCGACGACGATTCGCGAATACTTGGACCGTCTGCTTGCTCGATAATTTCCTGATAATTTTGTAGGACGGTCTCGAAATCGTATTATCGGGATGGCACACAACTGAATAAACAGTGATACACGTATACCCGACGATCATTGAAATTTCACTTTTACGTAACGCAATGGTTCATTTAACTCTTTCTTCTCTCTCTCTCTCTCTCTTTTATATTTTATTTTTGTCCTTTTATTTCATTACATTTATTATTGGAAATCATATTGACGTCACTTTCGTCGCGAGTATCATGCAATAGTCTCGTCGATCTCGATGAAGAAGCATCAAAGATCGTGTGTATGTAATAAGGGAGCGAGGAGTATGAGGAGGAGGAGGAGGAGGAGGAGGAGAGGGAGGTGGTGATGGTCGTGTAGAAGAAGTAGGAGAAGCAGAAGAAGAAGAAGAGGGAGAAGGAGAAGAGGGAGGAGGGTGAAAAATAGAAATTAAGGGTCGGTGAGTTATCGTGGTTGCGTGAGAAGCGGCTCGAGATAAATCAAACCGCAGCTCCGACCGCAACGCCACCCTGAGTAAGGATCACGAAGGTAAAAACCCCATAGCAAATCCCTCGGGATTAATAGTGCCTCTCTACGTTCGAGCCCGTTGCTTCTGATTGGTCCAATTCCCTCGTGCTGCGTACCAGCTGCGCTCCTTTTTTGCTCTCCCTCCCTTTTCTGTTTTCCATTTTTCCTCTTCTTCGCCTTCTCTCTCCTTCCCTCCCTCCCTCTCTCCCTCTCTCTCTCTCTCTCTCTCTCTCTCTCTCTCTCTCTCTCTCTCTTTCGACCGACCCTCGTCGAATTGAAAATTGAACGATATTCAAACATCGGTATCCTCATCGTCACCGACTACCATTCCGTATGACTTCGCAAAAACGAGTTACTTTCTCGAGAAACCTGCTTCATGATGTCCGCCGCCATTTCTTTTTTCCCAATTCCACACCTTCGAGCAACGTCTCCCTCTCTCTCTCTCTCTCTCTCCCCTCTTTTTTCTTCTTTGCTCTCTTTCTCTCTTTCCTTCCATCCCCCCCCCTTCGTTTTTCTTTTGTTCTCTATTATAAAAACGCTCTTTCATTCTTACTTTCTATATTACCTTCTACGAGTTCCTCCTCGGAATAATCGTATATATCCCCTTTACTTCGTTTCATATATATTTTCAATTCTCTTACTGAAAGATTCACGGATTTTCTGAGTCAAGTTAACTGGTTATCTCAGCGTACGGTACTTCACCTCCTGGGACGAATCAGACTCATGCGTGAATTATAATACTACGCGTGCGTTAACAACAACGAGCCGTCCCACATTCCGCTGATTATTTCCTTTTCTTTATTTGGACTTTTCTCTTAACCCTCCTTCTTTCCTTTTTTCCTTTCTTGACTTTTTTTCTTTTTTTTTTTTTTCTTTTTTTTCTTACATCTGGTCGTGTTCGTCGACGAGTGTCTACGACCGGTAGACAAATCTTGGTTAAAATGGTTAACGATTAGGTCCCCGTTTACATATATAACCGGAGTTGAGGAGGAACTTTATATATATATATATATATATATATATATATATATATATATATCCATATATAAAGCTCGACGAGGGGCTCGCAGGAAGGGGTCAGTTGTTAAGGTATATTGGGACTTGGTGGATACAAAAAAAATTCATGTTCCTTTTCTCGAAGCCGCTAATAAAACAGCTCGCTCGGAAATCTGTGTTTCAATATTGGAATTACGATTTATGCTATACGTTTGAGGGGGGGTGGGGTGCGGTGGGGTCGATCTCCGTCTCTTTCTCCTTTTTCTTTTTTCCTTTCTTTCCCCCATGGGTATATACATATAAATGAATGTCTTATATGAATTTCTAATGGTTCACGTTTGATAAATACGTCTTTTTTAATGAAACCCAAAGTCTCTTCTTACCTATATCTCTTACAAAGATAATATAAGATACGATCGCTACGGTAAAATTATAGTTACCTCGAATATAATCTAGGAGTTGAAAGCGGCCACGTTCCACTTCTTATATCATATTTCTAACAATCGATAAGAGATAGATAGATAGATAAATAGATAGATAGAGAGAAAGAGAGAGAGAGAGAGAGAGAGAGACTCGGTGTATCGGCTCATTAGCTTAGCGAACACGCGCCAACTCGGCTATTAAATATTCGAATAATCCACGAAACGGATCTATAGATACATACCGGCAAACGAGTCAGGCATGAAGCCACTGAAAAGGCTAAAATACAACTCGGTGTACTCTTTCTCTCTCTCTCTCTCCTCGTACAAAAAGGTCTATAAGCTGTAAGGTAAATGAAACGCACCTTACATCGTCGTAAATCGCACGCGGATTCGCTCGGTTTAAATTACGGCTATAAGAATTATTTGTCCTACCAAGTTGGCCGAGGATGATCGTCGTCAGCTATATTCTACATGCATATATGCACTCAGTAGAAATAATCGACATAATACCGACGATGCACAACACCTGTGTCGGCTGACGATTACGCAACAATTCGATTTTGAAAAACGTTATCACGCGCGAGAACTTTATTGTAATCAATTAAAACGAATTAACGGCTATGGGTGGGTCGTGTTTTTCGAGAGTTTAAGAAGTAATAAATAAACTCGTCGAGTATATACATACATACATACATACATACATACATACATACATATATACATATATACATACGACGATGAAACATCCGACGGACCTTGAAAATTCCTTTTTAAAAATAACTGTATAGAGGTATATATATATTTAAGAAACCTATATATATATATATATATATATATATATATATATGTGTGTGTTATGTCCGAGTACGGTTATAGATATTTCTGTAAATTCATTATGATCAAGCCGCAACGATTAAATCCACACGTTTATTTACAATGAAATATATATCTATCGCGTTTGACTACTTTCCGCGCGCGCACGTGCACGTGGATACACGCGCGCGCGCACACACAAACGCATACCCGTGTACGCGTATCGGAGCGGTTCGTTCGTTATACGAACAACAAAATGCGCTTAAGACGTCGCCCGTTAAATTTTCCGTACGTGTAATCCAATACCGAAAGACGTATAGTATACTTTGATGGCGCGTAATTCTCCTGAGCTCCGTTTAATTCCTCGTCGAACAACTTCTCTCTTTCTCTCTCTCTTTTTGTCTTTCTTCCTTTCTTTCTTTCTTTCTTTCTTTCTTCCTTTCCTTCTTTCTTCTTCTTCTTCTTCTTCTTCTTCTTTCTTTCGTATACGTTATCCACGTCTTATTTAAGTCTTCTCAGCGCGAGCAAAAGCCTTTTCGATGGATCCGAGCTCACCAAGGATAAGAATAAGAATTGAAATAGGAATAGGAATAGGAATTGGAGCAAGAATAGAAATTGGGAATTGGGAATTGGAGCAAGAATAGAAATTGGGAATTGGGAATCGGATATTGATATTGTGTAAGTGCATCGTGCAGGTGTATTGTCTAGGTGTATTGGTATTGGCTATTGGGAATAGGAATAGGAATGAGAATGAGAATAAGAATAAGGAGAAGAGAAGGATAAATAGAATGAGAAGAATATGGTCTCGCCTGGCTGGTATTATGCGATCTGGGGTTCTACGTCAGCGGAACACGAGCCGGTGGACAGAGGCCGGCCCATGTCCGCCATTATCTGATCCGTATGAGGTAAGTTAGTGGGCACGCTCGAGATGTCGTGAAAATATTGTCTCACGGTGTACCGAGTAGGAGGAAGAGGAGGTGGGGGACACACGAAGAAGCACCGTGAAAAATTTCTAACCTAATGGGATATAATCCTTGGTTCTTAAACCACGCTTTGCCGCCTTCATATTATCCGTAATATACATGATTTTTCATTGTTTTTCTTTTCCTTTCTTCCTATTTCATTTTCTTTTATACGAGTATCAGGAGGTAAATATGACAAAGAATTAAATTATCGAAATTCAAGATTAAAAGAGATCTCTCGCTTAGAGTTCCTTCTTCGTAGAAGAGAAATCGATGAGTACGATTGACCGATCTGAAATCTTTTAACGATATATTTATATATATATATATATATAATATTTCGGTGTTTTATGTTTTTTGTTTTGTTTTGTTTGTACGATCGACAACGACGTGTGTAGTTTGTAATAAAATTGTTAAATCAATTCATCGTCGGTGGGTTATTCGTTTAGAAGAAGAAGAAGAAGAAGAAGAAGAAGGACGGAAAGAGAAACGAATTGGACCGTTTACGAAATCGTTTTGTCGTCTTTGGCGAATTAATTGATCTCGCGTTCCTCGATAAAAGAGAGGAGAGATTGATTTTGAATTCGCGACGACGAGGAGAAAAGTCGTGGGAAATAAAAAGAGACGAAAGTAGGAAGAAGAAGGAAGGAACGAAAGGAAAGGAAAGGAAAGGAAAGGAAGGACGACGGTATTGTGCGGGGCCCTACTTCATCGAAACACGAGCGGGCAAACAACAGGCCGGCTCCGTGTATCCGCCATTGTTTGGCCCATGTGAGGAGGCATGCGGCCATGTTTCCCCCGTGTACCGGGCGACTGGTAAAAAGAGGACGGCGGAAGGGGAGCAGGAGGTGTACGTCGGTGAGCTCGAAGCCGTTGTGTGGTATTGGTTGGTAAAGGGACGAAGAGTGGGGATACTCTCAGGGCCCTCTTCTTAGTCCAGGAGGCAAACAGGATCCCCCTTGCCTCTCTACGTATACCTTTCTTGATTTATTTCTGTGTAGGTAAATCGAACGGATACGTACATACATACATACCCTCATACAAATTTACACGCGAGCGCGCGAGCCTTATTATATATATATATATATATATATATATATATATATATATATGTATTATACATTCAAAGTGAATAGAAGGCGTTGGTGGAAGGAGAGGGAGGGCTGGTGGTCGGCTTGGCGAGTAATTATAATCCATAACGATCGGTCCATCAAATCTGATCGCTCGAAGAGGAATCTTTCTGAGGATCGTGAGGAGTGATGAAGAAAGCAAGAAAAGAAAACGAAAAGAAAGAGGAAGAGAGACAGAGACAGAGAGAGAGAGAGAGAGAGAGAGAGAGAGGTAGGAGAACCCATCACCTATACACTTATCTACGCGCCTCTTCTTCTCCGACTCGACTGAATGCTACGGCTAAATGAAGCTTTTACACACGGCGCTGGATTGAGTTTGTTATGGGATCAACACTTCCATCCTGCCGTCCTGGCAAGCGTTAGCCTCTTTGCGAGAGAGAGAGAGAGAGAGAGAGAGAGAGAGAGAATGATAGAGCCTAGTATACTGGCTTTCGCGCTGTCTACTCGACTCTCCTTATAATCGCTTCTTCTAGTCTCCACTCGACGAGCAAATAATAGGCCTAACTCCTATTTGCTCTCTTTCCTTTTTAACATACCCCCTTATCTTATATTCTCCCTATTACCATCGCTTCGTATGCACCCTCCCCCCTCACCCCCGTCCCGAACACCATCGACGTTAATTCTTTAATAGGAAAGTGTTGCGAGCTGTCTCTCGTGGAAACAAGATTGATACGCCACGAACGAAATATATAAAGTGTTGCGCGGGATATCACGTAGGATAATAAGTACTGGATTACTACCGTAGAGAGATAGAGAGAGAGAGAGAGAGAGAGAGGAAAAGATCCTTCGTTGAAGCCCACCGCGAAATAATAATCCGTGTTTACATTCTTCAACGACCTTACCTTCGATATTATTATCATACCGGAATTCTCGTACCTAGGAAGGCTATCCTTATTAATAGTAGTAGCAGTAATAATAGTGGTAATAGTGGTTACGGTGTTACACGAGAGACTGCGAAGGTTACGAGTATTTATTTATTATCGTCGTTTAACGCAAAACGAGATGAAAAACGAGATGAGAAACGAGAAAAGATATGCTCGTAGGAGAAACAGGTACGACGTATGTAAGCCGCGTGCGAAATACGTAGAGTAGAAATATGTGTAGTGTGTGGCCAGTCCTCTTGGCATTCATGAATCGTAACACGTTCCTCTGTATACACGTTTCTATGTACCTACGTCGATCCGTTAATGGGGAAAGGAGTCGTATTTATGGATATGAAGAGAGGGTGCCGACGACAGATGTTACGTCCCCCCTCCCCCTCTCTCTCTCTCCCTTCCTCCCCAACCCTCCCCGACCGTCCGACGAGGATAATTGAGTATTGTAAGGCGACAAGAAAATCAAATTTCGCTACTGTGTGTACACAGAGGTGGTCGTCTACTCGCTCGGACTATCTCTCTCTTTCTATCATTCTTTCTATCTATCTATCTATCTATCTATCTATCTCTCTTTTCATGGGGCGTTCACAATTTGCTTCCTCGCCCTTTTTCTTCCTGCGATTTTATAGACACACACACACACACACACACACACACACACACGCACGCTCATATATAAATTACAAATATACTTATATACAGACTTATACGTAAAGGATCGTCCTCTATGCGTCCCTTTTGTGCGTATCTACCGGGAGACATTCGTCATCTCGTTCTAAGCAGATGGAACGGTATCCATTCGTGTGACGTTTAGCGAGGCGAATGGACTTCACGTGAGGGTAGATGTAGTACTCTACTATTGGTCGATCGCAAATCGTACGTTTTTCTTTACCATATAGGGGTGTACGTGCCAAAAACGCGTTAGGATACGCCTAATGGATGTTTCGTATTATAGGGGAGGGGTATGTATGTGTGTGCTCGTGTGTGTGTGTGTGTGTGTGTGTTCGCACATCGTGAACTGTTATTATTGCGATAGAATTCAAAGATGATCGCCTCATTCATAATAGGTATAATATATCACATATTTATGTATACAATATTCGTTCGTACAAACAAACCGTCCGTTGTACGCGCGTAACGCTATTATAAAATATTATTAGTAAGTGTAAGATTTATTTTTCTGCGAACAAGAAAAAAAAAAAAAAAGAAAAGAAAAAAGAAATAACGTGGAAGATCAAAAGGAAGGAAGATAAAAGAAAGATGGGGTTTTACGACTTCCTCGAGACGGTTAATCGAACGTAACGGAGAGTCCGATCGTTTTATATGGAGATTTTTTTTTTTTTTTTTTTTATAAATGAGCCTCGAATTAGGAGCGATTAAATAAAATTTTGTTTCGAACGCGCAACGTGTCTTATGGTTCCATACGATAGGCAGGCTCACTTACCGCGCTCGTTGAACTCCGCGCGAATGAGCTTTAAAGGGCCATTCCCCGACGACGCACTTCCGCGTCCGCCGTCGTCTAATCAAGCCGCGCTTGATTGTGTGCCGCGTTATTATGTGAAAAAGGGGCACTTTGACTCGCGGTGGATAGGCCGATAAAAAATACTCTCCGCTTCGTGCGAGTTCGCCAAGATCAGACGAGGCAAGAGCCGCTCTCGTGCATTAACGTCGCCCCTCCCCCCCGCCGCCTTATTTTCTTCTTATTTTTCCCCTTGTCGACTCGTTAACGGCGTTGATTTTTAATGCAGTATATAGGTACACTTACGTATATACATATATAATATATACATACGCGTATACATCTTATTGGCTAAATTTCGAATAATAAATATAATATATACTCCTCTTCGATATTTAAGTTCGCATAAGTGAAAAGTACATTTTTTATAACGTTACCTTTAAAAAAAAATATGAAGGGAGAATGGGCAAACACACAACATTCTTTTTCTTTCATTTATTCAGCCTAAAAAAATCGCAATTAGCGACAGTTCGCAATTGGAGACTCGAGAGTTTATCGGTATGTCGAAGTTATTGCAATAAAATAATTACGTACCAAATGCCATTTAAAATAGCAGATAATGTGAACACTTCGGTTCGTTGTTCAATTTCGTGTTAATCCGTTCATTAATATTCCAATCGAAAAAATACGATCGTCGTCGTCGTCGTCCGTCGTAATCATAATCGTCGTAGTCGTCGTCGTAATCATAATCGTTGTCGTCGTCGTCGTCCTCATCGTGATCGTCACCATAGTTATCGACGGTACTTCCATTTATTAATTTCGCGACTCGATGATTTAATATTCTCTTCGCACAGTGCGAACTACTCGTTTTATTATTCAACGTGATTGCACGTTGTCCGTATAAATATATGTTTGTACGTCGTACAAACGTATCTCTCTCTCACACACACACACACACACACACACACACACACACTATCACTCTCTTTAAAATTTCCTCATATACTATAGTCGTTCTCGCTAAAGTTAACGTGACCGTTCGCCATTATGCGAAACTTGGCTCTCTCTGCAACAACACCGGTTACCACGCGATCTCTGTCACCTAATAATGCTCCTCCTAATCGACCGATAAGGAAACTCACGCAAGTGTCTTTGCATAAATAAAGTCAGGATCTAACTTAGGTAAAACGCGGCTACCTGCTAACGCGGAGGAAATGGCTGCCCGAGAGAAAATGAGAGGAGTTAGGCACGTTATAAACTTATAAGTCACATTAACTGATCGCTCGTTAAATGAACACGAAGACAGCGCTTTGGCGTAATTAAAATAGAGAGAGAGAGGGGGAGGGGGAGGGGGAGGAGATTGAGAGAGTGAGAAGAAGAAAACGAAGAAGAAGAAGAAGAAGAGGAGGAGGAGGAGGAAGAAGTGAAATAAACAAACAAAAAAAAAAAAGAAAGTTTCCGAAAGACGCCGAATTTAAATAGACAAATCCCACGAAGTTCTCTTTTTAACTTTTACTATAAATCATGAATACTCTTCGTTCTTGTCGGGAATCGAGGTTGGAAATCGGAAAAACAGGGAGAGCAGAGCTCTCGTTGGCGATGGATCATCGCGTTACGCTAAGAAGAGAATTTTCACGTTTGAAGATACGAGAACGAGAGGAGACGAGAGAAAGAGAGAAAGAGAGTAATGTTGTTCCAGTGACTCGGCAACAAGGAGGCTCGTCTCGAGGAGGCGCTTTACGTGTACACATTTTCTCTCTCTCTCTCTCTCTCTCTCTCTCTCTCTCTTTCTCTTTCCTCTCTTTTTCTGTAGACCAAGACGATATCTACCTGAAAGAGACGAGGCCGTGAGCGCAGCACCAGGACGCATGATGCATCGCGGGGCGTGACTGCTTGGACCGAGAGGATTTCGTGGCTGGGATTGTGTTTTGACGTGTTTTGACAAACGGGCGCCATTATACACGACCACGAGAAACCCGACGGCGCTTTGAGTGGCTATCCGGGCCGATCCGTGCGACCTAGGTGGCCGTTTTACCAAAGAGAAAAGACAGAACGAGAACGCGATCCTCGAAGACAGGGAAAGAGAGATAAATAGATAGATAGATAGATAGATAGATAGATAGATAGATAGATAGATAGAGAGAGAGAATAGATAAAGAGAGGCGTGAGGATTCTTACGCGTTTACGGTAGTCCACACTTAGCCTTTGTTCCTTTTGTCATTTTTCCGACTTTCCTTTTGGGTACGTGTCGTTTAGGATACGTACAAAAACCTACCAGCGCATCCTTCTATGTACCCGTTCGAATTCGGATTTAAAGAAATAAGAAGCACCTAGGACTCTACGACTAGAGTAGAAGACTTTTCCCCCACCTACCCACTCACCCACCCACCCCACTTCACCCCTCCGCCCCCTTATCGAACACGAATTATTTCACCGTCTTTGTCGTTCGACGAATATAATCCGTCGGCCGTTGTTAGATTTCATTGATATTTCATTGCAATAACATATATTAGAATCTGTCGGCTTGGCGATTGATGTTATGATCAAAAAAAAAACAAAGTAAACGAATTCGTACCGCGACTCAGATCCGTATCGCGATTAACGTAGAACCTCGCGAGGGGTGGGGGTGGAGGGAGGGTATCATTTCCTCGACGTTTTTCTTGTTTATTAAACGTTTAAACAATTTTTATCGTACTCTACGTTCACGACGGAGACGCATTCCAGGTGTCTCGTCGTATCGAACGAAAAACGAATGGATTTTTCTTCTTAGGTCGCGTTCTCGTGTCCCTCTCTCTTTCTCTTTATTTTTTTCTATCCCCTCCGCGAAGAAAGAAAATCAAAAGATTGTCCTAACGCGAGAACAGCTTGCTTGTTGGATGGAAATGAAAGAACGGTGATGCACATAAAGTGTCCTCCTGTTCCTCCATCTCTTCCGACGATTCGTCGTCCTTCGTCCTTCGTCCTACACCCTCTACGTTAGAGAGAGAGAGAGAGAGAGAGAGAAAGAGAGAAAGAAAAAGAAGGGAGAAACACCGGACACAGCTGTTACTTTTCCCACTCGACTACCGTCGCTGCTGCTTCCGTTAGTTCAAGTTTCGATGCCCTTCTTCTTCCCTTCTTCTTCTTCCCTTACGAGTCCTATCGGTGCTGCTACCTTCGGGCAGGTCGACGAATCAGTAAAGATCGGGAGAGAACCTACTAACGCCGTCGTAGTAACCCAAAAACTAACTTTGTGTTTCCCAATTAGATTCGATTCGATTCGATTTCCATTATTCGTACAATTTTCAACTTCATTTTTATATCTTCGGACAGGAGGTACGAAGAACGTACGCAAAAAAAAGTTTCTTTTTCTTTTCTTCTCTTTTGTTCTTTTTTTTTTCTTTTTTCGTACGCACGTTCCGATAACCCAAACATAGAGACACTGATCTTAACCGTGCCACGTCTACCACCGGTCGTACACTCAAGAAATATTTATTTATAATGCCCTGATAATATATGTTTATGAGAAAAAATTTAATTCTGTAAGAAAATTTCTTTTTTTTTTTTTTTTTTTTTTTATACTAAAGGATCGTGGGATTACACAAAATGCGGTATAGAACAAAGCAAATGGGTTCGTTTATAATTGTTATATTTACAATAATTAATAATTACACGTAATGGTTGATTATTAGTCGAAATATGAAATGGCCCGGACGATAAGTAGGACAGAAAGAAGGGCAAATCAAATGAGATCGATCGTAAGTTCGATTTATATTAATATATCGTACGTAAGCGTCATGATCAATACGTTGGATGATGCGTGAGGATGAATCAATCGTTGATTTTCGTCGTTGGACAATTTTTTTCGATCTTGTAGAATGACCTAGAGACAGCCGTTGTTCTAAGCGTAACCAAAACGGATCTAGCTCCTGCTAATCGTTTAGAGGAGCGTACGCTACCTTTTTCTAATAATGATTACGTATTATCCGAGCCGGAAGGGATAAAGTACGAATCGTTTCTAATACATCGTTGACGTGGACTTAGAGAGAGAGAGAGAGAGAGAGAGAGAGTAATAACAACGAGAGATTATTCGATCGATCGTAAATCGTTACGTCGTTGCGTTATTGTTCTCTCTCGATTTCCGTAAGTCGTAAATGTGTGTGTGTACGTGCGAAACTTACAAACACAATGGGGGAAACTTTCGAATTTGTCGTGTCGACGGGAAACCGTAGAATTTCCTATCTGGGACATAGATATTATTATATAGATATACTTTTCTTTTCTTTTTCTTTTTTTCTTTTTTTGCATAGATTGTATATTTCGTGCCCCGTAAAGCTCGTACGAATTTTTCTTCTTTTTTTTTTTTGCATAGATCGTATATTTCGTGCCCCGTAAAGCTCGTACGAATTTTTCTTTTCTTTTCTTTTTTTTTTTCTTTGCATAGATATTTCGTGTTTCGTAAAGCTCGTACGAATTTGTCCTCATTCCTTTTCTTTATTTTTCTTTTTTCTTTTTTTTGCATAGATCGTATATTTCGTGCCACGCGAAGTACGTACGAATTTTTCTTATTTTCTTCACTTTTTTTCATTTATCATTAACAATATCGACAAACCGATACGATTAAAAAATTGACGTACGTATCACGGTCGATGTCGTAAACGTCGTCGACCGAGTGGACGGTTTAAGTGACGACACGACCGAAGAGACCCGCGTCGTCTTCTTTTTTTTTTTCTTTTTATCAAAGCTCTTATCTTCTAAACGCTTCCTAAGCTATCGTTGGATCTCGAAAGGGATCACCTAAAGGGATGGAGGGGGGTGGGGGAGGTGATCGACGAAGTAGTCGGGAGAGAGGGTAAAGAACGAAGTCGAAGGGACACCGTTGGGATGAGTTCGTCGTAGCTTCGTAGGGCGGCTGGGAGGGATAAGGGAATGACATCGACGACGACGACGACGACAAAAATTCTGGTAGATAACGCGAAGCGATACGAAAATGAGACGTCCTAATGGGGGAGGAGGAGGAGGAGGAGGAGGAGGACACGGTGGTGGATAGAGTAAAGAGAAAGGTAAAAGGGATGTGAGTCGGATGTTTCGTTCGTGGAAAGAACGGGCTGGTGATGGTGATGGTAGTATGGGTCGAAGATATCGTTGGAGGTCGATGTCGGCGGATCAAGAAAAGGATGTTATGGTGTCGCGAGATAGAGATCGATAGGATAGGATACTCGGTTGTTGGCGTGAGAGTGTGTGGAAGAAGGGACACGAGGATTAAGAAAAAGGAAAAATAAGGAGAAGAAGAAGAGGAGGAAGAAGAAGAAGATAACCATGGGTACCGGAGAAGAAGGCACGCCCCGAATAGTCGATACTCGTCCTTTGGATCAGTGCGGTGACATCAATGGTTGCCTGCCAACAGGACAGTCAGCATCCAGAATCCTCTCTCTTTGGATTCAGGTATAGAACGCGCGCCTTCCCTTTTTTTCTCTCTCTCTCTCTCTCTCTCTCTCTCTTGCTTCCCAGTTTCTCCATCCGTGTAGGATCTTTTGAAAGACCCGGCACTTAATAGACCCAAAGGGAGAAAAGAGCCAGAGGCCGACTTGTTTGGACGTTTGCGGTATAAACAGAGCGACACCTGGTGATCTATGCTCTCTATCCTAGCAGGGATGAAACGAACCGCGAAAAAGTCGAAGACTCTTTGGCATTCGGCACGACCGGCTATAACGTACGAGTTACCATGGAGATGGCCTGTTGGGGACTGGGGAAGAGAGGGAGGGAGGGAGGGAGGGAGGGAGGGAAGACTCGAAGAAAATCTCGAAAGAGGGAACGTGTCGTGGATTAGAAAGTCGCCTAGGATGTTTCTTTCCTATACGATATCGTGCGCGATGTTTCTCTGGATACTCCTCGACGAATCGTGAGAGATCGAATCCTTAGATATTGTCACTCGTTTTAACGAAAAACGTACTTCGTTATTAACCTTTCCCGTATAGAAGGAAATATATTGAAGGTAAACAATGACGATGATCTTTTCGATATTGCGTGTGTAATTTATATACGAAGTTACGAGAATGTATTGTCACAATATTTCTCTCGTTGAGATATTAACCCGAAACGCGGCAATATAATAAATCGATGGGTAAACATTGGAGTAAGGAAATGAAGCGTCTATAAGCGTAAAATTCTTATCAAACATTATTTTTTATTTCTCTCTGGATCGCCGTCCTTTTGTCAATTTATTTTTACTCCGTGAAAAGCTCGGAAGTAAAAGGGTTTTCCTTCGGTTATTGTCGGATGGATGGAAAAAATTGGTAACGCTTTATATAGATGCGTGTCCCGCATAATATTGAGAACGCAAAGCGTATTATGGAGGGTGGGTGGAGGGGTGGGAATGGTGGACGGCCACCCAAGAGGCATTTCGAGTCCTCCTCTTGCTTTTGCGTCCTCGCCCCGCGCCCCTTCCCCTTGTGTGACGGGCATAATGCCGGAGCTGATTGGTCTCTCGAAAGGTTTTCACGTGTTCGTTCGTTCGTTCGTTCTCTTGTCCCACCAGTTGACGACAATCTTATACACGAGTTCCGACCTTTTTTTTTCTTTTTTTTTTTTTTTTGTTAACGCGACGCGCAAGGTTCTCCCATAAACCGTTGAATTACGATAAACGCCATGGTTTGAAGACTTTAGAGATTAGACGTGAACGCGCGGCCTCTTCTACGGCGTGGCCGTTCTTTTTTTTTTTTTTTTCTTTTCTTTCGCTTTGTCTTTGTCGACCGTATTATTATTATATACTTCCTCGGCCTAGCCGTTAGTTCTCTTTAATGTACAATCGAGTTTTAACTCGATTGGCTCGATCAACTTTCCTTTTCTTTACTTTTTTTTTTTTTTCCCTTTTCTCTTTCCCCCTTTTTTCTCCACGAGAGAAAACACATACGCACGTACGTACGTACGTACATTAATTGATACATAAGTCGACGCTTAGATGACTTCGATGAATTCTTTTCTTTATTGTTCTTTTTCCTTTCCCTTTACTTTCACGAGTTATATACGTACGTACGGGAACGCATTCGTTAATATGCTCGATGCTTGCTTGCTTTAAAAAAAAAAAAAAAAAAAAAAAAAAGAAAGAGAAAAAAGAACCGAGTAAACCCAACTTAATATTTATTAGAATGAAGTGCTCTTAAAAACAACGCCTCTCTCTCTCTCTTTGTCTCTGTGTGTGTGTGTGTGTTTGTGCGTGTTAATAACTCGTAGGACCACCCAAGAGGAAAGACACGAGCTAGAAAATGATACTCGAGAGCGAGTTGACAAACTTGCAATGATCGATACACCGATTCGTCCAATGATTCTACCGTTCTCCTCTCGAACGGAAAAAGAAAGAGTGAATGAGAAAGAGAGAGAGAGAGAGAGAGAGAGAGAGAGAGAGAGAGAGACCATAGGAGGTCCACCATTTCGGTGCACGGTGTTCCTGAGAATCTCGTCCTGGGAAAGCCATAAAAGGGGATCGACTCGTGCGGATTCAGCGGTCGCGACCGTGGCACGTACCTCGTTCCGCCGATGAGAGGACGAAAGAAAAAAAAAAAAAAAAAAAAAAAAAGAATCTCCCTCCCGATTCGGACGCCCTTTAAGCCGATATAAAAATAAAATCTCGACTTTTTATACCCTTTCTATACTTTTTCTTTCTTTCTTTCTTTTTTTCTCTCTTCCCCTTTTTTTTCTTTTTTTTTTTTTTTCACCTTCTTACCTCAATACCGTATAAGATACGTCGACGTCGTCGTTGCTTCGCATCGGCCAAGTTTCGTACTCTTTTAGTGAGTAACATTAATCCTTGTACGAATCTCTCTCTCTCTCTCTCTCTTTCCTTCTCTCTTTCTCTTTTTAAAAATTCTAGTGTTTTTTACTTTGTATATTATAAGATGAGAAACTTTTTATGAATAGTTTTTATACCTAATATAATCGAATAGATTCCAACTGGACAACCTTTTTCCAATACATTGAATAAGAATGGATGAGAGAGGGAGAGAGAGAGAAATATATATATATATATATACACATATCTTTTCGCACGTATATAATAATATAAGATTAGGATCGACAGATGGTTTCGAAGGTTCGATCATAAGCTCCAAAATCACCGTCGAATCGATG
>OU964962.1:10101963-10109463 GCA_918808275.2 Dolichovespula sylvestris | reverse complement strand
GGCCACGAGCTCGCACGGATCCAAGCGCGATCTTGCTCGCGATCTCTCGGACGTATTTGTGGAAACAAAGGGTACGAGGAGAAGTGCAAGAGTAAGAGTAAGAGAAAGAGGAGGAGGAGGAGGAAGAGCAAGAGAGAGAAGGAGAGATCGGTATGCCGAACAATGCGAGATACGTTCGATCGAACGAGGATTGATCGAGGATGGATTCAAGAAAGAAGATCGTTCGTCAACGTAGGTTTGCACGAGTCTTGCTCCGCAAATCGAAGGATTAGTTTGTTGTTGTTATTGTTGTTTATCTGTATCGTACGGTAATTATTCATCATTCCCCACTCGCGATCATTATATATCCTTGCGATATTTATTCGTTGACAATTAAATCGTTCGTACCTCATGTCGTTAAAAAGCTTAAGAATTTTTTATTCGTTCCGGATATCGTCGTCTTGTCTAAGTATATTAAAAAAAAAAAAAAATATATTAAAAAAATCAGCGTTCGTTCGCGGCGTCGCGTTGTTACAAAAAGATTACATACGCGTGTTAGATCGTATTGCCGTATATATATATATATAATATTTTCGTATATGAATTCATTCTCGAGCGTTACGGTGTATCGCGATCATCATTATTATCCCGCGCGCGTATCACGATTAATTCTCTATTCTCTCTTGTTTGTTGAATCTATCCTTTTTTTTTTCTTTTTTGTAATTTCCTCCGAAATATTTACACGAGGGTTATTTAAATCGAACGAAACGACGCGTCACAATTGCCGACGGTAATACACAGATGGACATCAACACGATTTATATCGAATGAAATTTTTGTCGGTACAAAACCGTCGGTACGAAACCGATCGTTCCACCGTCCGAAGTGTCTTAATAGACTTATTAAACGCATCGTACACGTAAGACGAACGAGACATTATTCCTCTCCCTCCCTCCCCCCCTCATTTCCCCGTAGTAGCGAAAGAGAGATCGCGATATGATACGGAGGTATATTCGCGATATTGTGTCGTGTCCGTCGGTTATTCGCACGAGAGACAATGCGTTGCGTGCGCGCGAGGCACGTTTTTACGTTTTTACGGATCGTTGACGTGCATAAGACCTACCCCCTCCCCCCTCCCCGTGTAACGTCCCGTTAACGAGGTGTTCGCGAAATCGACCGACGGATCTACGTAGATCTGCATACAAACGGTGAAGAAGTTTATGTATCATCATCGTCGTCGTCATCGTCATCGTCATCGTCATCATCATCATCATCATCATCATCATCATTATTGTTATTATATTAATCGAGATTATGCCGAGACCGTACCTATCACGAACCCTGTTCTTTTTTTTTTTACGCGCTACAGATCGGAGACGCTAGAAGGTGATAGATCGATATCGAAGAAATCGATGGGAGTTACGAGCGGGAACAAACGAGGAACCATACACGGGACGATCTTAAAGAAATTACGGGTATATATACCTTTATCTCCTGTATTATTACATTAAAACGATTTTCTCCTCGTCGTATCTTCTTAACTTAAGTTGATGCGACGATGAAATAAAGACGCCCCGGGCGTCTCTTTGTCCATAAACGTAGAAAGTACGCGTGAACTGTTTCGAGATGATGAAACGCGCGTACCATGAAATCCGTCCGAGAAGGGTTATAGGCTTCCGGTGCGACATAAGAAAGTGTCCTAGCACCCTCTCGGAATGTAGTACGGGACCGTGCAGAGAGGATCACATGATGTTCGAGGCCATCGATCATAGAAAAATCGATCCTACGCGATAGCATCGTTGGTCTTACACGGACGACATTCGAACGATTGCCGTTTATGCCGATAATCTCGTACGTAAGAATATTTCCTTCTTCTTTCTTTCTTTCTTTCTTTCTTTCTTTCTTTTCTTCTTCTTCTTTTTATTTTTATTTGTTTTTTTTTTTTTTTTTTTTTTTTTTAAACTTTACTCCTCCTCCTCCTTTGAACCTCCGCTTTCTTTACCTTCCTTCCTTCCTTCCTTCCTTCCTTCCTTCCTTTCCTTCTTTCTTTATTATTTTTTTTTCTTTCTCTTTTCAATACCACTTTCTCGTTAATTGGTACGTTAAAACGACGAATAAAGCCGATTACGAAGGAGGCAACGAATAAAGCTGTCTTTCTTTTACACGGCTCGGAGAGAGAAGTTATACTACTCGTAAGAAGCTTGTCGGCGAATTTAGGACGTCGATAAAACTTCTCGTGGGATTTGAGTGAAAGCGCGGAAAAATAAAGCTGTCAGCTCACCGTATTCGACCGTTCTCTCTCTCTCTCTCTCTCTCTCTCTCTCTCTCTCCTTCGTTTCTTTTCTTTTCTTTTTCTTTCTCTTATTCTTTTTTCTTTTTTTTTTCTTTTTACGTGCGCGCTAAGTAGACACATATACATATAAGCGTATACATCTATATGTTATATATCAATCCAGGAGAGAACTGGCTATTCGACCAAAGCGAAAATCGACTTTTATCGTTTTATAAGAAGATCTAAGCTATCGTCATCCCATCCCCCTCCCCCCCCCCTCCCCCGCTCCCCCTTTTCATTCCGAGAGAACGAAACGCCTCGTATATATTCTTTCTCGGCTTTATCTCGCATTGTGTATGTTTGGGGTTGATGAACGAAAGAAGGAAAAATAATATAAATAAATAAAAAAGAGTAAAAAGAAAAACAAAACAATTAAATAAAAGAAAAGATGTTCGTAAATAAAGATAATGATATCGTCAAGAATTTCGACTCTCTCTCTCTCTCTCTCTTTCTCTCTTCTTCTTTTTCCATCTTTTCTCCGTTTTTTTTTTTTTTTTTTTTTTTTTTAATTTAAAACGACGAGAAAAAGTTGATACGGTATCATAAAATTTTGTTCGATCGATGCGCCTGAGTATACCTGCGTTTTACTTAAATACATACATACATACATATATATACGTACGTATTCACTTACTTACTTACGTGTACTATCGATAAGATCGTGATCGGTCAAGTGCATCGAGACGTTAGAAAGAATGGACGGACGTGTAACGAGCCTGTGAAGTCGGCTGAAGTAAAAGGAGAGTTAATAACGAGCTCGAACGTGCGGGCCGTTGATTGCCGTTGATTGAAATACACCGCTATAACTTAATATCTCGCCGAGTGGAATTTCTCTTGGTGGATTGAAGAATATTCGCGATTGATTTAAATGAATCGAAGTATATACGTACGTGTATATTGTACGTATTTATGTATGTACGTGAAGAACGTATTGTACGTATGTACGTACGTACGTACGTATGTATGTATGTATGTATATATGTATGTATGTATGTATGCGAGTATGTATATGTGTTTAGTTACACACGATATATACACGTATATAGGTGAACTTTGCGTACTTACGTACCATACACATATAGTCGTACTTTACTACGTACAAAATGTGAGTATGTAAGCAGTTCAATGTATATATAAATACTCAGATATATATATATATATATATATATATATATATATATATATATAAATGTTTTGTTGGCGATAGATAAATGGAGAGAGACCGTGTATATAGGGTTTATACGAATAGAAACGTATAACGATAAAGTGCTATATGAATCGCGTGTTTTCGTTATTGCCTGATTGAATAATACATGTAACCGAATAGTATTAGACCGGTCGAGAGCACGACACGCGATGCCCATGACGCCTGTCATGTCGTTCTCGGGTCATACGTCAGCTTTTTGACGAGTTGTTTAGCCCACTCGATTTATCGATCAAGATAAATGCGAGCGCGAGCGCGCGCATTCCTTCGATCGCGAGCAACGTCGTCTACAACGTCGTCGGACGGGTGGATGGATAATATTTTTAAAAGGGTTCTCTCGTTTCGGATCTCTCCTCCCTCCCATCCCTTTCCCCCCCCCCGTCTCTCTCTCTCTCTCTCTCTATACGAACCTGAAAGTTTCTTAACGCGATTTAGAACGTACGTAAATTTTCGTCGATCGTTGCTTTAGATATAATTTTTTAAATCGACGTAATATCTCTCATTGAAGAGAGTTTCTACTTCAATTAACGACGATCGAGATGTTATCTCTTCGACGAGAAAAATGTTTTTTCTTTCTCTCTCTCTCTCTCTCTCTCTCTCTGTCTTTTTCGTTCTTGCGACATTACTCCAAAAGTCCGGAGTCCAACGGAATAGTACTTCGTATCTTTACCTTTACTTTTCTCTCTTTCTTTTACGTGGGAGCGTGAAAAAAAGAAAAAGAAAATAAAATAAAAAACGAGCTGCCTGTAAACACCGACTAACGCAAAGTGTATATATCGTGGCGAATATCAAATAACGATTATTTTACGCGCTTCGTGAACTGGGATAATAATTATGGGAATGTTAAGGAAACTTGTGCGAATTCGACTCGGCGTTCCTATCTCGTCCGTCTCGTTCGGTAAGTTTAACGCGCGCGCGCGAATTTCAAAGGAGGAAGAACAAACGAGGGAGAAAAAGAGATATATATATATATATATATATATATATATATACATACATACATACATGCATACATACATACATACATATATGTAAAGATATATATATATATATACATACATACATACATACATACATACATATATGTAAAGATATATATATACATACATACATACATACATACATATATATATATATATATATATATATATATATATATATATATAGAATGGGGGGGAGGAGAGAAAACGTGAAAGAGACGGGGTAACCCGGGCCGCGACATAAATCACAATGAAACGCGCACGGCTCATTATACTTGCAGGCACTCGTGTAATTGCGCCGGCCGTATCTACGCGTATTTACTCCCGGAGCCGTAGGATCCGCTCGAACTCGTCGAGTGTACTTCTATTCCAATTTTTTTTTCCTCTCTTCCTCCTCCTCCTCCTTCTCTTCTTCTTCTTCTTCTTCCTCTTCTTCTTCCTCTTCCTCCTCTCTCTCCTCTCCTCTCTCGGTCTCCTTTGAATTCTGCCGGAAATGCGATGCGATGCGAGTCCTCCTTGGTTTCTTTTTCTCTCTTTTAACGGATTTTTCTTTTTCCCTCCCAACTCCCCCACCGCCACCCTTCTCTTTCACAATTCGTTAGTTTCCTGTCGTTACGTATTTGGAATGAAATTTTTCTTTGACTTAAAAAAAAAAAAAAAAATATAAGAATAAGAGAAAGAAAGGAAAAGAAAAGAAACGAAATATTTTCAATTCGTTATTTCTTCGATATCTTCGACAATGTATGTATTTGTTTCTCCTGTTTTTTTTTTTTTTTTTTTTTTTTTTTTTTAATTACAACGTCCGCGATGCGATGACGAATTTTTTCTATGAAATTCTTTTTTTAAGTCGACAAATTTTTCCTTTTAACGTAGAATTAAAGAGAGATCAGATCAGTCTCTTCTCTCTCTCTCTCTCTCTCTCTCTCTCTCTCTCTCACTCTTTGGATCGGTGCCTAAAACGTGAGAGATCCCATAATAAATTGTCGTGGAGGTATCAATGATCTCTCGTATCCACGTCGTCGTGAAGCGCCGGTTAATGGTCGTATACTTCGAGCCAAGTTCTCTCTCACTCTCTCTCACACTCTCACACACTCTCTCTCTCTCTCTCTCTCTCTCTCCCTTTATCTCCCGTAGGGTCCGTCAACGTTGAGTAACGATCCATGACGAATTCGGCGTTTTGCACGGCTCGGTTGGACCCGCCACGCTTTGGGCCACCGTCCATCGATCCCTCGCCTCTCACCCACCCACCCACCACCCACCCGCCCCCACACCCCTACCCCCCGTGCTTGTCGCTCCATTTACATCGAGCGGAGAGCAAGTTAAACCGACGCGAACGTTCGGAGAGCAACGGCGATAGAGTGATAATAGATATCATTTCGATTTGATACGATGAAATTTGTTGAACGTGAAACTCTACGGCGTTTCGAGCTGGTCGATGGAATCTGTGAAAGGAAGTGCGTGGAGGGGAGTGGAGAGTGGGGGGAGGGGATTTGGTCGGAGACGAGGGGAAGGGGAAAAAATGGAAGTCAATTTTTCAAGGAGAATTAGTTCGGTAAGATTTTCAGTGGCAATTTTCACGTAGAACGTCTCTTCCTTGTCTTGTTTCCTTTCTTTCTCTCTTCCTTTCTTTCTTTTTTTTTTTTCGATGGAAAAGATCGTAGAAAAGGGAAAAGGAATTGACAATGAGAAATATGGGGGGAAAAGCGTGAAAAATTTGCGGAACTCTCGCCGCGGTCTCCTTTCACGGCGGGAGAACGAGTTTCACTCTCGTTTTGTTTTCCATCGCGTTAGAATTATTATACCTGGGGAGACGGTTAATTTTCGAATGCAACCGTTTTTTCTTTCCCGAAATGTTCAAGAGATTCCGGTTGAAGAAGACGAACGGGACGGACGGACGTTGGACCTGGGATAAGACGCGACACCATCGTCATTCATCAAGATTATTTCATAGTTCTTATTTCGAGATTATTTTCGAGGTTGCGAGCGTGATCCTTCGGAAAATTGTAAGAAAACTTTCTAATTTAAGTTCTCGTTTAAAATCATTTTTTTTTTTCGTATCAGTTCGCATTCGTAAACGTTCATCGAGATTGTCTCTTTAGAGAGTCGTTCATAGAAAATTAGACGAAACGCGACAAGACCAACGTATCTTCGTTTTTCACACACACACACACACACACACACACACACACAGACACACACACGTGTATACGTAAGTACGTACGCGTACGATCGTCCCCCTTCTCCCCCCTTTCAATTACCGATGATACTTCATTCAAGGGAAAGCGTCAATTTGATAGAACGATCGTCGATCATCGAGCGAAACCAAGTAAATAACTATTATTCCGCATTGTCGATTATCGAAAATGTCTCCCTCGTACCAATTCCATTTTCATTTTTTCCCTTTTTCTTCCCTACCTTCCTTCCTTCTTTCTTTCTTTCTTTCTTTTTTTTTTTTTTTTTTATCTTTCGAACCAGCACCAGTGTCGATTAACCTCTCGCACCGTGCAACGAGAGCAGATCGTAATTGTAAGATATCGCTGGGGTAACCGTACGACGAGCAAACATCTCGACTTCTCCTCTCTCTCTCTCTCTCTCTCTCTCTCTCTCTATCTCTCTCTATCTTTCTCTCTCTCTCCGTTAAAAGGATTATCCTGTGAACTCTTTCCCTCTCTTTCTTTCCCTCTTATGACTCGTTTCTGGCACGCATAAGGTACATATAAGAAAAAGAAAAAGAAGGAGAGAGAGAGAGAGAGAAAGAGAGAGAGAGAGAGAGAGAGAGAGAGAGAGAGAGAGAGAGAGAATCGAGCGATGGTGAACACCTCGCATGGTGGTTTCCACACGCATAATCACCTGTCTCGTCCATCATAAGGCCCCGCGTTACCTGGCCAGATGTAATATGCTAGGGCCCACGCAAAACCCGTCCGACATCCCAACGTTTCAACACACGCCTACGATCGGTCGGCTCGCTTTCAAAATGTCGTAAGTCAAATTGCCCCGGAGTGCAC
>OU964962.1:10084463-10099463 GCA_918808275.2 Dolichovespula sylvestris | reverse complement strand
TCGATTCGGATAATACTCTTTGTAACCATGTAACACTCAATGATAAGTACTTGGTTATTACTACGAAATAATTGGATAATATCTTTGTTGATTTCGCATTTCATTATGTTCATAATTTCTTTAATGATAACGTGGATAAATATGAAAAATAATGTATGTATGTATATATATATATATATTTTTTTTTTTCGTTTCATTTTAAATATATATATATATCAGTACCATTTTTAATATCTCTGTCAACGCCCACGACATCGGTAACATAAAAATTATATCCCGCGTACCGTGCGTTATGTACTTTTTTTTCTTTCTCATTAAAAAAAAAGGAAAAAAAAAAGAAGAAGAAACGAGAAAAGGCGGGAAACGAAAAAATGAAAAAAGAGAAAAATGCCACGGAATCCGAAACGAGCATTCAAAGGTATACATATATATATATATTCGAAATGGTTAATAAGATAGGAAGAGACACGCGAAACGATCGGAAGCAAAGAGACCGGAGTAGAAAATTGAGAGTTAACGAACCTCGACGAGAACTCGTTGATGCTTCTTACGCAATCGTGATGATGCGTCGTGAGCTCTTGAAACGCACGCACGCGTACATATATACATATACGTATACGTATACATATACACATCGTATATACATACAAAGAGGGAAAGAAAAAGAGTAACAAATACATCGAAATAAGTTAAATGTATCGTGTTTTACTTACGTACTTACCTATCTATCTATCTATCTACCTATCCTACCTACATATATATATATATATGCATATACATACATACATACATACATACATACATACATACATATATATATATATATATACACGTAAGTACTTACTGTACGTCGAAGTTCACGTTGACAGGCAATTTATTCGAGCTCGCGCGAAATATCGAGAGGAGAGGAAGAAGAGGTAGAAGAAGAAGAAGAAGAAGAAGAGAAGGAAGAAGAAGAAGAAGAAGAAGAAGAGCTCGAGTTTCCGTGCACGTACGCTCGCTCGCGTCGTTTTCCTAATTGCCCGTTTAACCGTTTAACGGTTTGTTAGTCGTCGAATGTCAGCTGACTTGTGTCCATCGTACGATACGGTCTTCTCTTCGATTGTTGTTTGGTCACAAGTATTCGATCGGTTACCCCCGATAAATAAAAGATGCGACGATACCGATTTGGAATGGATAAGATCGAATACACACACACGCACCCACACGCACGCACCCACATACACGCACACACGTATGTACGAAGTATTATCTATTAATTTTTCTCGTTCGACGAAAATGCAATGCGCGTACTTTCGTGAAGTTCGGTGAAAGGTTATTTAAAAAGGAGATTGAAAAAAAGAAAGAAGTAAGAAAGAGAGGAACGAGTATGGGACGGTGTCTCGAACGACTTCGACGTTAATACCTATACGCCTTATGTCTCGCGCATTCGAAATGTTTTCGGTGCTATCTTTCTCCTTTTTTTTTTTTTTAGAGGAGGCGGGGTGGGGGGAGGGCTACTCATAAAATCGACCAACAATATTTTGAGTGGAACGAAAAAAGGAATTCGTTTGGAACGAACATGCGATTCTTTTTTTATATATATATATATATATATATATATTTTTTTTTTTATTTACTTCTCTTTTCCTTCTTTTTTTTCTTTTGCATCATCGATCGATCGATCGCGTACCGTCGAACGACGATCGAATCATCCTCCTCGTTACAGAGAAATGAAATTTGTCGTTTCGTCAAATTCATATTCGCGTCGTTCCGACATCGAACGTTCTTTCAATCCTCGAATCTTTTTTAGCGTTTTCTTCTTTTTGTTTTTTTTTTTTTTTTTTCGTTTTCTATCGAACAATTATTTCCCCGATACGGACAAAAGTCGAACGTAATTTGCACGTGTCAGTTAGGATCGATGGCGAACATAACAATGCGACTTCCTCCTAAGAGGTAATTTTCTGATCGAAGATAATCCCTTTACGTAGGACTCGCGAAAAAAAATTTCGCGATCTAATGGCCGCGTGTTCTCAAGGCAAATTTATAGTTTTTCGGTCCTTACGTACATAAGTATATACATAACATACGTACATACGTACATACGTACATACATAAATACGTACATACATACATACGTACGTCGAAGGGCTTTACGCTCGAGCAGAGAGGTTCGCCGTTCACGTACCTGCGATAATAATTTCTCACGAACGTGTAAGCACGCAGAACACAAAGGAGCGAGTGAGAAAGAGAAAGACATATATATATATATATATATAGAAAGACAGAGAGAGAGAGAGAGGACGGAGACGACGACGACGACGACGACGAAAGGAGAGACGAAAAGAGATCTTTTACCTTTTCTGCAGGAGCACCAAGCGATCGTAGAAAACAATTATATCGTTCGATCGTAATACCGGTAGCCATCGTGGGACGAGATCGAGAAGGATTCTTGAAATCGTGCGGATAATCGCGTTCTCGTGACGCGATATTTATCGACGTTCCACACTTTCTCTCTCTCTCTCTCTCTCTCTCTCTCTCTCTCTCTATCTCTCTTTCTTTGTTTCTCTTTCTCTCTCCCTCTTTCTCTTTTTCCCTTATCCGTACGCGGATAAAGTCGTTGAATAACGATACCCTAGCGAATATTAAGCACGTACCTTAGGGGCCTTATCTTATAATATTAAAGTTCGCTCGCATTGTATACATCCACGTACCTTGCTTACTCCCATACCTAATATATATATCGTTGAAGAGAAGAGAAAAAGGAAGATAGAAAAGATAGAAAAGAGAGAAGAGAAATGGAAAACAAAAATTTATATATATATATATATATATACAATGC
Source organism: Dolichovespula sylvestris (assembly GCA_918808275.2). NCBI lineage: Eukaryota > Metazoa > Arthropoda > Insecta > Hymenoptera > Vespidae > Dolichovespula > Dolichovespula sylvestris. Next base: position 10,096,642 of record OU964962.1, on the reverse strand, counting down.
ATAACTCGTACGGTTTACGAGGGATATTGGCGTTCCCTTTTAAAAGGGAACTCTCTACGTAATAGCTTTAATTAGAATAAATCGTTTTGTTACGCGTCGTAACGTTATTTGGAAGAATAATCAATGAAAGATCTTGACCGTCGATAACACGCCGTTTCAAACCAAACGATTCGATACCCTTTTGAAATATCATTCGTACGAATCATATATATATATATATTCTTTTTTCTTTTTCTCTTTCTTCTTTTCGTATTATTTTCTTCTTTCTTCTCTTTTCTGCTCCTTTCTATTCCTTTGTCTCATTCACATATTTTTAAATTCCTACAAGGTACCCGCCGTAACATCTAGGCACCGTTACGATCGAATCATTTGTTGGATATTTTTTTTCTTTTCTTTTTTTTTTTTTTCTATTCGGTCACCCGATATAGATCGCGATTAGAAGTTTCCTACTTCAATGATCTCTTCTTTTTCTATTTTACTTTTTCTGTTTTTTTCACCCCTTCTCTATCTCTCTCTCTCTGTCTCTCTCTCTCTCTCATTCTCGTTTCTCGGCATTTCTTTTCTTCATTTCCTCTTTCTGAAAAAAAAAATAAAAAAAAAAAAAAAAGAAAAGAAAAATAAAAATACAAGGAAAAGGAAGGAAGGAAAGAAACGTTCGGATCTTTCGAAAGCGATATATAAATCGTCCTCGAACGACCAAGAGTGGCCGTTTCGAAGCACGAATTGCCGTGCAGTATACGTCGTGGAAGGCGTTCTTCTTTCCTATGGGGCAGGATCGATCTATGGCCCGCCAACAGAGAAAAGAGAATGAAAGAAAGAGATAGAGATAGAGATAGAGATAGAGATAGAGATAGAGATAGATAGATAGAGAGAGAGAGAGAGAGAGAGAGAAAGATAGAAATAGTCGAGAGGGTTTTCTGGTATCGCCTTATGGCAAACGGCAGATGCGCGTTACGTTCGTGTCCCTCTTTTCTCCCTGGTTTTTCTCCTCCCTCTTCTCTTTCCCCTTCCTCTTATCCATCTCCCTCTCCAATCTTCGTCTCTTTCTTTCTTTCTTTCTCTTTCTCTTTCTCTTTCTTTCTTTTCTATTTTATAGACTCGTCGCCCTGTAGACCTTGAACCTCCTATGTTTCACTTCGAGACGAGGAGACTCGGCGAAAAGCAAACCCGAGTTTATCGTCGGACCGATGCGACGGTATTGATAAATGCGAGAGAGACAGAAAGAGAGAGAGAGAGAGAGAGAGAGAGAGAGAGAGAGAGAGAGAGAGAGAGAGAGGAATAATCGTGATCCTTGCTTCCGTGATTTAAAAAATTTTTTATCATTTTATATCATATAGAAGATCGATATGGAACTTATATTTAATCGGGATTATGCGCCGAAGAAAATTACGAACGTATCGTCCTTTAATTTTATTTTATATTTAACGCGAATATCATACTTATCTATCGGTTATTTCATTAAGGACGTACGTGGATCGTGGATTACATGGATCGCTTCGTACGAGGATTTTAATGGCAAATTATATCGTAGCGAATCGATATCGTCGGTTACAATGAACTTTTATTACGACTATTGACAGTAATTTATATTTCGTCGCGTTAATTTGTATCTTTCTTTCTCTTCTATTTTTTTTTTGTATTTTTTTTTTTTTGGTATTTTTTTCTTTTTTTTTTTTTGGTGAAAAAGTTATCATCGCTTTTTATCTTATTAGACGCAGACATCTTACGTAGGACGATCGATTTTATCGATCCTTTCTCTTTCCTCTTCTTTTATTTATTTTTGTTTAAATATATATATATATACATATCAAGCATACTTCAATGTATCGATACGATCGTCGATTATATTCCGATGCAATTTAATAATATTATATTAATCATTCGTAGTATCGACGAAGTCAGTTTCTAACCTATGAAGGTTAGAAACGATGGAAAGGGAAATAGTTAAAGGGAAAGAGGAAATTCGATCGCTGTGTATGTTCCTCGTTGAGGAACGATAATTAATCGATCGTCGGACGACCTAGAGTTTATTTTCGTTCTAGTATCTATGTCGATCGCACGCTTTCGCAGATTCTACGGAAGCGTAGACGATGAAGAAGAACTCGATGAAAAATAGATAAGTTTCTATATTGTAATTAACGAACGAAACATTCCTATAGTGATTTCCTGAAAGGTATTTTTCAACGAATACATACATACATACATACATACATACATACATACATACATACATACATACATACATATATACATATCTACACATACATATTTTTTTCTTTTTTATATCTACGTATATTATAAACGCGCGTTGGTCGAAAAAACGATCGAACGAATGAACGATGGAACGATGGAACGAAGGAACGAAGGAACGATGGAACGAAGGAACGATCGAACGAAGGAACGAAGGAACGATCGAACGAAGGAACGTGCGAGCGAGAAGGGAAGGCATTTTTTTCGACGAAGCTAAAATCCGAGCACCATCTTGGTGGTGCTCCTCCTAATTTAGGAAGGAGAAAACGATATTATACGAGGTACGGCCCCTCTCCGCATGGCGTCTCCTATGGATCCCACGAGCCAGCCACAAAGGGAAATAATTATCTTCCCCTGTGCCGATGGATAGATAGTCGGCTAACATATACATGTAGTCACGTTTTTCGTAGCTAAGGATTATTACTAGCCAGCAGGATATTTCGAAAGAGAGAGAGAGAGAGAGAGAGAGAGAGAGAGAGAGAGAGAGAGAGAGAGAGAGAGAAAGAGTCAGGTATATGTATACATATATATATATATATATATATATATATATATATATATATATATATGTGTGTGTGTGTATATGTACGTATGTATTGTGTGTATCCTCGTTGGAATCGATGAAAAATCGATTTTTCTTCTTTTTCTAGAACACCGAGGGATCCATCCACCTAATGAGCGAATTCCTTTATTATTTTCTCCTCATTCGAAGAAACGAACGGATCGTTGTATGTAGCGATATAGAGACGTAAACGTGATTACTCGTGTTCGCTCTAGATTCTTCTACACCTCGTATATTTTTCTCTCTCTTTTCTACTTCCTTTCTCTTTCTTCTTCCTCTTCTTCTTCTTCTTCTCTCCCCTTTTCCCATCTATTTTCTTTTCTTTTTTTTTTTTCATCGCTTAGAAGCAGGTATAAGTGTACTATCTAGTTTCTTGTTATCCGAGCTAGGTCGAGGAAGAATAATGGTCCGGGAGAAAAGAATTTAATAATCGTTGTATCCGCGAAGCGTTAAAGTCAAAGAATTCCTATTTTTTTTCCTCTCTCTCTCTCTCTCTCTCTCTCTCTCTCTCTCTCTCTTCCTTTCTTTCTCTTATCAAGAAGAAGAAGAAATGGTTTGAGAATGCGAGAGAGAGAGAGAGAGAGAGAGAACAATGGATTTACAAGATCGACGCACCGATCGAGTACTCCTGAATTCTTCCTTAATTATCCGATGATCGTTCGAAATTAAACTTGAGCTAGCTTAGGATAATCTATCTGTGCTACGAGCTTTACCTATTCGAAGTAAAACGATTTTTCTGTGCTCTCTCTCTCTCTTTATCTCTACGAAGTAATTCTTGATTATATCTACTTAAGTAATAAATAAATATAAAAAAATATATGTGTATATATATATATATATATATACATATCGATACAGGAATGAGATGATATATGAGAAGAAAAAAGAATCTATGATGGATGTTACTTTTATCGTAGTAAAACGATTTTTTTGTGCTGTCTCTCTGCACGAAGAAATTCTCCATTATATCTACTTAAGTAATAAATAAATATAAAAAATATATATATATATATATATATATATATATATATATCGATATAGGAATAGAATGATATTGGAAGAGAAACAAAACCTATGTATGGAAGGTTACTTTAATAATGAAGTATATTTTTCTATGCTCTCTTCGTACGTAGAAATTCTCGATTATACCTACTTCAACGAATAAATAGAAAGAAGAAGAAAAAAAATATATATATATATATATATATACATATACATACATACATACATATATATAGGAATGAAATGATATAAAAGAGGGATGAGAAAATAAACTAACGAATCGTCTTATTATCCAAGCACAATCTTATCGCTTGAAGTGTCCCGAATGAACCGACTCCTACCGTATTCAAATGAAACAAAAACGGAAAGGATGGTGGAAACAGTAAGAGATAGATAGATAGATAGATAGATAGAGAGAGAGAGAGATAGAGGGGGACGAAAAAAGAAGGAAGAAAAAGAAACAGCGAAAGAAAAAAGAAACAAACAAACAAACAAATAAATAAATAGAGAAAGAAAGAAGGAACGAAAAGAAAGGAAGAAAGAGAGAGAGAGAGAGAGAGAGAGAGAGCACGAAAAAAGCGAAAGAAAGAAAGAAAAAAAATAAAGAAAGAAAGAAAGAAAGAAAGAAAGAGAAGGACAAGAGAAAACAAGAGTCTCGGGCGCTAAAAGGGAAGGGATTTTTCGGTCGGGACGAGGATCTCTCCCTCGTACCTCTCTTTTAAAAAGCCGAACGGGCAATCTCCGAAGGCGCGCAGTAAGTCGTCGGACCGCTCGACGGTCGATTATCTCGAACGACGTATACCTTCTCTTGACATACCTACGAACGAGTAGCCGCGACAGACTCCGGACACGTTCCGACAGGCCTTGAGGCCCCGCGAATTCCGTCCTTTTCTCTTACTCACTCTCTCTCTCTCTCTCTCTCTTTCTCTCTCTATCTCTCTTACTATACCTCTATCCATCTATCTTCTTTTCTCTCTCTCTCTTTTTTTTAATTCTTTTTCCTTCCATTTTTTCCCTTCTTTTTTTACTCCTAACAGTTCGAACCCTCAACCCTCCTCCTCCCCCCCTCTCTCTCTCTCTCTCCCAGTGTGTATCTCTGTCTATCTGTCTCTCTTTGTTGTTTCTCTTTCCGTTCTCCGAGGTGGAATAAAAAAATGGGCGGCGCCTTGGATGTGCCGTGGTCCGATCTAGGCCGACGCGCGAGGCTGGGCCTTAGATCCGCCGGGCCCTTTTCTCTCCCCACTACTTCTCTCTCTTTCTCTTTCTTTCTTTCTCTATTTCTCTCTCTCTCTCTCTCTCTCACTATCTTTCTCTTTCTCTCTATCTCTTTCTCTTTCTTTCTCTCGTTTACTCGTACCCGGCCAGTAGAAGAAAGGGAAGGGGAGAAGCAACCGAGAAACACTCATCGGGAGGAGTGGTGTACCTGTATGGTAGACACGTACGTGTACCATCTTGTCTCTGTGTTAGAGCACGAAAACGGCCAACCAGCCGGCGCGGCGACCGATCGAGCAACCGATCGTCGATGGGAATATCAAGAGATCCCCTTTAGAACGGGGAACGTGGAGAGTGCACACAAAGCCGGTTGTCGTCGTAGTCTTCTTCTTCTACTTCTTCTTCTTCTTCTACTTTTTCTTCTACTTCTACTTCTACTTCTACTTCGTCCGACGTCTCTTACCTTTCAACGATACTCCTCGAATAAAGTTATGGGCCTCTATCGCACCCGTTTGTCCTTGTTAGATGGTTTTGAGGGGTATGGATGGATGGATGGATGGATGGGTGGGTGGTGGTGGTGAGGGGGATGTCTCGGAGGTCCTGCAGGATGAAAGAAAAAAAAGGGATGCGGAATTGAACCAAGCTTGGATACTTTCGAAGGTTCCTTCTTCTTGTCGTCGTTTTCGTTGTCGTTGCTGTTGTTATTATCATCTTTGTTGTTGTTGTTGTTGTTGTTGTTGTTGGAGCTGTTGTTATTGCTGTTCTTGTTGTTGCCGATGCTCTAACTGGCTGACTGGCTGGCACGTATCGACGATGTGTATCTTTATAACATGACGGATATAAAAAGAATCGGATACAACAACAACGAGACTGGCGAGCTACGGGGATACCATTCTCTCTCTCTCTCTCTCTCTCTCCCTCTTTCTTTCTCTTTCTTTCTCTTTCTTTTCTCGAGGATGCCTCGGAATGACGAGCGGGTAGAACTAATTGGATTTTCCAGCCGTCCGCCGTGCCGGCCTTTGAATAAACTAGCCACCCTACGTGAGCGGAATATGGAATCTTCGCGTATGGTATCGTTGCGTCTACATTTGCGAGATGTTCGTTTCGCGTTCGGTTAAATTATATAAACACCGAAGATCAAAGTGGGGGTGGATGTTCGTCTATAATCCGAGAGAGCCTCCTCGCGAATCCGTCAGTCCTCTCGATAGAATTTCTTTACTTTTCCGTTCTCGTCGTTTCTGGACTCGTCGTCTGTCTGTTTTTTTTTTTTTCGTATTAAAGTAAACAAAAAAAAAAAGAAAAAAAAAAGAAAGAAAGAAAATAGAAATATTTAATAATCCTCCCCACTAGTTATGCACTCAATTATTCTCTTCCCAAATCGCTGAAAATTTGATTGATCGTTTTATAATTCAATATAGGTAACACGTTCTAATAGCTTTGAACAAATGATAATAATGAAGCAGAGATAGGAAAAAGGAATGAAGAAGGAAATGTAAAAGAAAAAAAAAAAGAAGGAAAGAAAGAGAGAAAGAAGGACAGAAAATACATTTTGTCGAAATGATTCACATTTTCACATTGAATCGATCGAATTATTGATCCGATAAAAATACGTTTCGATCGCTACAGGCGAGCGATAATGAAAAGGGAAAAGGAAAAAAGAAAAAAGGGGGAAAAAAAAAAGAAAAGAGAGAAAAGAAACGGAAAGAGAAAGATCATTTCGTCGAAATGACTTTTGATGGGATGAGGGTATCGAAGAAAGTAGAGAAAAAAGGAAGTAAAAAGAAGACGAGAAAAAGAGAAATCGTTTCGTCGAAATGACTTTTGAGGGATGAAGCTATGCGAAGGATGGGAAAAAACAAAGAAATAGAAATAATAAAAGAACAAAGAAATAATAATAATAACAACAATAATAATAATAATAACAATACAGAAAAAAGAAGCAAAAAAAAAAAAGAAAAAGAAAAAAGAAGAAGTCGATCATCGAGCGAGGAATCAAGCGAGGAATCAAGCGAGGAATCAAGCGAACGAACGAACGAACGAGTATGCGAGTAAGCAAGTGAGCAAGTAAGTAAGCAAAATTCGTGAAGATGATTATTGGCTTGGTAACTCGGCGAATGCCTCGAAGGCTGACAACCCATAAGAGACGACGACGAAGCCAACGACGACGAAGCCAACAACAACGACGACGACGACGACGACGAGAAGATAAGCAAGTACGCGAAGAGGAGGTGAAAAGAGAGACACTGCAGAATGAAATATCTCTCTCACGGATGTTGGTTGCTGGCGTTGCCGCCGGTAGGAAGATTCTCGCTTCGTCGTTCTCTCTTCCATGTAGTAGCTCATACGTGCTTGCTCTTCTCGTTCCTTCGTAATCTTCTTTCTCTCTCTCTCTCTCTCTACAGATGTGCGTGTGCGTGCGCATGTGCGCGCTCACGGGTTATGTGTATTTGTCCTTTGTGGATATACGTGCGTGCGTCGTCCACTCTCGTACGTATTAATCACGCGATTCGTCCATAACCGTATTTCAACTCTCGCAGAAACTGCTCGCCTCGTGTACTACTCGGCTTCTTCTATCGGGTCCTGCCATTTTTATTTCTCGTCTTCCCCTCCCCCCACTTTTTTCCCCCCCTCTCTCTCTCTCTCTCTCTCTTTTTTTTTCGTTTTCTTCCTTCAGCTTTTTTTTTTCTTCCGCACTTCTCTATCCTCCTTTTTCATACTTGATTTTTTTCGTTCCCCCGTATTTTCTTCTTCCTTTTCCCTTTCTTTTTTTTTACTTTCTTCCTCTTCCCTTTTTTTCCCTTTTCTTTTTTTTCTTCTCTTCTTTTTTATCTCTCTCTCTCTCTCTCTTTTTCTTATTTTTTTTTCTTATTTTTTTTTTTATTTATTTTTTTTTTTTTTTCAGTAACCACCGACAACAAACCGGAGGACTTTTAATGAACCCGTGGGGTCGCGACGAGGAGTCGACCTTTCTCGAGTTTACCCGCCACCATTTTCTTATGCCACCGCAACGAGCAAAGCGTTATCTTACTACTTTCCCCTTTTTGCGTTTTATTTTTTTCTTTTTTTCTTTTTTTTTTTTTCTTCTTAATCTTATTCTTCTTCTTCTTCTTCTACTTCTACCTATTCTTGTCCCCCCCCCCCTCCCGAATGTACGCACGAGTTCTTCGCTCTTTACGTTTTGGTATTTGCTTTGGAAAAAAGAAAGAAGGAAAAAGAAAAGAAAAATGGGCAAGAAGAGAGATCAACGGAAAGATAAATAAGGGAAGAAAAGAAATAATACATTTGACTACTTTCAAATAATAGAGCTAAGGTATCTCTTGTTGATATACCTCATAAAAGGTATGCATCCTTGGAACTTGTCCCTTTTTTCTTTTCTATATCGTCCCACGGGAACATTGCAAATAATTTCCAAATGATTCGTAACGATGCATTACAAAAAAAGAAGAAAGAAAGAAACAAAAAAAAAAATACGCAATTAAAACGAAAACAGAAAGAAATTGTTTAAAGGATCAATTAAATCAATCGACGAATGAAAACCGAATAGATCGAAGAGAGACAGACAGAGAGAGAGAGAGAGAGAGAGAGAGAGAGAGAGAGAGAGAGATAGAGATAGAGAAAGATTCGAGCGATTCAGAAGGATTTTTATCGAAGGATTGACAAGCTCGACGTTCCACCGTCTCAACGGGGAATCATCTTTCTTCGGCAAAAGGAGAAGGAAGGAAGGAAGGAAGGAAGGAAGGAAGGAAGGAAGGAGCAATGTAGTCGCGGTGAAGAGACTATAGTGAGTTTCGACTTGGGTGGTCCAGGATCGACCCCCTCCCGTAGTACACGAAGGGCCCCGTCAGGCCGCGTTCATCCCCACTATTCTCATCGCACCATACTCTTTCTCTCTCTCTCTCTCTCTCTCTCTCTCTCCTTCTTCCTTTCTCTTTCTTTCTTTTTTTCTCTTTCTATCTCCTTCTCTCTTTTTATTTAAGAACCACTCCTGAAGCTATGCGTTCTGCTCGCGCTACCAGCTCGCGCGAGTCGGATCGACGACGACCCGCCGTGCTCATTTGTATGTCTGTAATTAGATAGCCACTCTACCTACGTATGTATGTATGTATTTATGTATGTATGTATGTATGTATGTATGTATGTATTTATGTATGTATGTACACATATATATATACCGTGTACGTATACATACATATATGGATATATATACCTTTCCTTTTCTTTACTTCTTTCTCTTAACTCTTTCTTTCTCTCTCTCTCTCTCTCTCTCTCTCTCTCTCTCTCTCTCTCTCTCCCTTCTAATTCTTCGCTCTCTTATTTGTTATTGTTGGGTTCTCGGTGGGTGCTCCTTCATCAGGTAACATCAGCGTCTCTTTGTCCATGAATTTCTATCGGCTTACGATTATTAAACCATTCCATCGACTCCGTCTACGAATTATTTTATATATGAAAATCCTTTATCATAACGTCCGACGTAAATATTTCGAAGAAAAAAGAAAAAAAAAGTAATAATAAACGAACCGAATAGATCGTACCGTTCGATCAGATATAACCGACGACGAAGACGATGATGATCATCATGATTATTATCATTATTATTATCATCATCATCGTCATCATTATTATTACTATTATTATTATTATTATTATTATTATTATTATTATTGTTATTATAAAAATAATTGATAAATGAAACAACTTTGAAAGTAATCCTACGTTACTTCCTGCTATTAAATCGTCCATTATTCGTATAATATACGATCATTATTTATACGTCATCGTGATCTCATCGATCGATTTCGATATTAAAGAACTAAAATGAAACGTAATGTATCGTAACTAACACCTACGAAATGACATTTATTCCCCATTCGATTCCATCGTCTAATTGACTATTTCTGATTCGTACTTGCGGGGATTCTAATTGAAACTTATTAAATAATACACACGTAGTCATGAAATCTTATTAAAGGTGAAGAAAAAACGTGTGGGGTTTCTTAAACAACATCGGATTCTCGATCGGATAAACGTATATAATATAAAAGCGATAGTCTATGAGGGTTACCATGCTTATAACACGTGTACATATATATATATATAACGTACCTATACAAAAATGAGTATTATATATATATATATAACACGTACGTACGTACGTATACACACACACACACACACACACATATATATATATATATAGATAATGTACCTATACATAAATGAGTATTATATGTATCTACAATATATATATATATATATATACATCGTTGCTATGTCGTGTATCGGCGACAAGGGTTACTCCGTCGACACTACGAGTGATAATTTACGATGGCCCAGTGCAACCCCTCCCCACCCCCACTTGTCGGATTAATAGAGGGTTAATTTAGGCGACGTAGCTCTCGACGCGCCTGTTATCTCCCACGCAGTATTTGCTCAGCTCATCCGAAATCGTAACCTACCTTACATATCTACCCTCTCCCATCGAGCCGAATAATAATTATTACCGGTATACAATCTCGTCACGGTCTCGTGGCTTTGAATTTCGAATAGACGATCGGCCTGGTAATCGTTTCGAGACTTTTCGTCCCTTACCCTCTTTCACCCTAGGGCACCCCTCAGCCACCGTTTAACCTTTCCCACTTTATTCATCTTGCGTTCTAATCAGTCGTTGTTTCTAATTTCACGTTAAACTGCGTCTTATTACGTTAACGACATGGATATACGTAGGTAAACTCGCGCCACTGTCTTAAGCGTATATCGAGCCGATAGCGATCGATCTAAAATAAGATAATTAAATATATATTAAATCGCGAGGGGTGGCCGTGCGTGGGGTGGGGTGGGATGAGGAGGGATACAGATATTATAACGATACTATATCGTTTTGATTTACGAAGGGAAAAAAAGTTTAATGTACATTGGCACGCACGATTTAGTCGTAGTTAAAAGAGATCGCGTGTCTTAGAAAATTACTAAGAGACTAAGTTAATCTGGAACAATGAAAATATGATGACCATCTTCGCGACGCCCACGCGAATGTTAAACGTTGTTAATCCTATCGAGAGAGAGAGAGAGAGAGAGAGAGAGCGTCTCTAATCGATGATTAGAAGAGCTTAGACCGCGGTAATATTCGTATTATACGCGTACTCGTTCCCTTTAACGGATATGAGTATTTAACGGACGCGTGTATTGTAGTATGTACTAGAGACACACGCAACGGCACGTTCGTTCTCACGTTGTAAGCTCGAAACTTGGTGCCAAGCGAGTAGTGATAGTTCTACGGGCGTTTAGCACGTACTGCAAACTTAATTGTATCCTAAAAACGTGCAAAACGTCATGAGCATCCTTCCAGGAAAATATTCCCTCCGAAAAACGTTCTTATCGTGACTTTTTTTTTTTTCTTTTTTTTTTTTAAAGAAGATCGTTTCGTATAGATCGTGGATCGTTGCCATTTCATTCCGTCAATCGTTGACGTTCGACGATATCGTAAGATCGAGGTACGATCCTCCGTGTCGTAGAAAGTAATCCTACGTTGTTCGATTTTATGACAACTATATAAAAAAAAAAAAAGAATTTCTCGACGATTTCGTTCGAAACGTTAAAGGATCGATCATCGATCATGAGATCGCGTTCAATGATATATCGAGGATACCTCCTCCAACGTCATGCGAAATAATTTTCCTCGGTGTTCCAAAAAAAAAAAAAATCAGAAAAAACAGAAAGAAAGGGAAAAAATAGAAAGGAAATAGATCAGTCAAAAATTCGATCGAAAATTTTCCTACGATTTTGCTTTTTCTTTTTTTTTTTTTTCTTTGTTCATTCGTTCCGCGATAATATTTCAACGAAGGAGATACGTCGTAAAGCGATCCAACGTTTTTCGATTTCATCGAGTTTTAATGCTTACTACGTGGTCTTGTCTCGTCTTGGTTGGATGTTGGGAGTAGTAAATCCGAGGATGGGTTACCCGTCGTACGTAGACGGGAACGGACGTGGTTGGACGGACGGACGGACGGACGTTTGTTTCATCCATCGGGACGTCTAGAATACGTATGGTAATTACACGGAGGTTTTCGAATCGGTCAACGTCGTCGCGGGTTATTAATAAAGACGCAAGCTCGGTACGGTATCCATCCGATCTAAGACAAGATCGGTACGCGTT
>OU964962.1:10074463-10079463 GCA_918808275.2 Dolichovespula sylvestris | reverse complement strand
AGAAAGCAGCCGCCATCGTCGGGTCGGTGATAGAGAAGCAAACCGCAAGGGCGTCCATCACTGTCGTTGGTTACGGCCAGCTCGACACACGGTGTGTACTCTCACCGACAAGAAAAATCCCAGGAAGACGATGAAGAAGAAGAAGAAGAGGAAGAAGAGGAAGAGGAAGAAGAGGAAGAGGAAGATGAAGAAGAGAGGACGAAGGAGAGAGGACGAAGAAAAGGGATGCGACGACGACGATGGTGGACGCGAACCTAACCATCTCTCTTTCTCTTTCTCTTTCTATCTATCCTGTACCTTATATAAATGTGTAAGAAAGAGAGAGAGAGAGAGAGAGAGAGAGAGAGAGAGAGAGGGAGAGAGAGAGGATTCCACGAGACGCAGCTCGCATTCCACGACCTTGTTTCGGATGATGTTTACAGGAGACTCGCTTGCATCTCCCGCACGTGCGCGCCCGTTGTGTTGTACCTACTACGTGAATCGAAAGTAAGCCGGCTGGCTCTGCTGGTGGTGGCGGCTGCTAGTTGTTAAGGCCAAGATCCCTTAACGACTTCTAACGTTCGTTTCTGAAAGTTTTAAAACCTCCGGAGTCACATCTCGGCTCTCAGTTTGTCCCGAGACTCATGTCTATCCTGCGATCTATCTATCGTCCTTCTCACTCTCTCTCTCTCTCTCTCTCTTTTTTTTTTCTTTTTTCTTCTTTTTTTTTTGCTTGTTCCTACTCTTATTCTTACACTTATTCTTATTCCGATTCTTATTCATCTTGTATTTATTTTTTTCTTTCCGATGATGTCTCTCTCTCTCTCTCTCTCTCTCTCTCTCTCTCTCTGTTTCTCTCTCTTTCGTTCGTACTCTTCGAAACATCATTTTTTTTCTACTTTTCTTTTTCAATTTTTTTCCCCTCTATCCTTCTTCTCTTCTCTTCTTCTTCGTACGATTTATTTGTTTATTTATTTATTTATTTATTTATTTATTTTTATTATTATTTTTACTCACTGGACCAGATTACTTCTTTTCTTTTTCTTTCTTTTTTTGTTCTTCCTGACGCATCGCGGTCGGTGATCTCTTCTCGATCATTCTTTTTTTTTTTTTTTGCATCGAGATCGTATGGAAATTGTATTCCATGGTGTGCATGCATTCGTACGCGTCCGTCTCTATAGATGTGTGTGCGTGTGCGCGCGCGTGTATGTATGTACGTATGTACGTATTGAAAGAGAGAAAAAGGAAAATAAATGAATGGATTGAAAATTGAAATTCTGAACGAGCGACATTTACGTTCCGAAAAGATCGACCGATACTTTCTTGAGTCCTTTGCTTTTATTTTTTTTCCCTCTTTTTTTTTTTTTTCAACTTTTCTTTCGATTTGCCGTCTTAACACTTTCATTTATATATATATATATATATATATATATATATATATATATATATATATATAACCTTTCTCGTTATAATATTTAGATATTACCAATGTCTTGATACGTTGACAAGTAGTTAAAAATATACAAATTTTTTTCCCCTTTTTAATATTCGACAACGAACGTGAAAACGATGATCTCAATATGAGTATAGACGAAAAAAAGAAAAAAAGAAAAAAATAGAAAAGAAACGAAAAGAAAAGAAATAAAAGAAACGAGAGGAAAAGAGAAGAGAGGAAAGGAAACAAAAAAAAAAAAAAAAGGAAAAGAAAAATCGTAATGTTCGTAAGTGCAGGACATTTTAACGAAATAGAATAAGTTAAAAGTCGAATCGTAAGATCACATTCCTCTTCTTTACCCTCCTTACTTTACTTGCTTTACTTCCTTCCTTCCTTCCTTCCTTCCATTCCTAATTCACCGTAGTTGCGTCTTTTATTCTGGCTCGGTTACGCTCGAACGCAGAAAACGAATTCTTGCGATTCCGGCTTACCTCCCCGTTCCTCAGGCCTTCCACTCTCAGCTCGATACGATCTTTCGATCGGAGGCATTGGTGGTACATAATGCTTACTTACCTCAGAGATCGGTAGGTAGGCCATTTGGCTCGGTATACGGACGCATCGCGACAAAAATAACCAATGCTGGACTTAGATGGGTCGAGCCGATATCGTGAAAGATATCGGTTCTCGTGTTTGCGTGTATTTCTCTCTCTCTCTCTCTCTCTCTCTTTTTTCTTTTCTCTCTGTCTCTCTTTCCTTCTCTCTCTCTCTCTCTCTCTCTCGCTCTCTAGCTCTCTAGTATGCACACACGTACGTGTCTCTATGGTTTGCTTTGGCTCGATTTGAATAACAAAACGTTTCACGTTCGTCCGTCTGTCACGTAGAGGGAGGGATGGAGGGAGGGAGGGAGGGGGTTGGAAGACGTGTATGTAACGCGCCTTTAAGGGTGGGTCTCTCGCTTCCCACCCTCCCCTTGCCCCATTTCCCAAAGTATATCGAACTTTTACTACCATCGACATATCATGTATATTCCAGAGATGATAAGTTTCGAACCTGATCATCGGACCTTATCTTTTATCTTCTTCGTCTTTTTCTTTTTCTTTCTTTCTTTTTTTTTTTTCAACTTTTTCCCCCTCTTCCTATCTTTTATCCTTATCTTTATTTTCATTTCTATGTTTCCCCTACCCCTTTTTCCGTTTATTTGTCTTCGACTCATTTGATTCTTCCGTTTCATCCCGAACCCAAATTCCCGATGTAATTTGCTCCGTTGTGACGCTACTACGAGGCAGCGAGTAATCGATATACACGTACGATATCTTTTATTCACCGACGATATTGCGCGTCTCTTAATTTTACGCGCCGTTGTTACGTACGTCGGTGGTAGGGTTAAAGAATTGTAAGGATGTCGATGATTAAAGAAAAAAAAAAAATAAATAAATAAATAAAAAGCACAGAAAAAGAGAGGAGAATACGGCCAGCTAACAAAGAAAAGGAAAAGAGGGAAAAAAATAAAAATCAAAACCGATTCGAATCGAATCTGGGTAACAAGTACGTGAGAGGGCCATTGCCATGGGAACCGGTATCGATCGGTAACGCAGAGAGAGAGAGAGAGAGAGAGAGAGAGAGAGAGAGAGAGAGGAGAGGATAGAGAACGACTGTAATAAATGTCGAGGGTTTGCTACCGTTCTATTTGTTTGATATATATTTTTTTTTTCTTTTTTTTATACGCATTTGTTCTCTTTGATTTTGTCTTTTTTTCTTTTTTGTTTTATTTTTTATTCAATCCATCACGAATGCTACTCACCACTCAAAACGCGAACGAATCCGATCCGATCGCACGACGAGAACTATCGTACGATTTCGATATGACAGACCGAAGAGACCGATCTCTCTTTGCTTCGCAATAAAAAAAAAAAAAAAAACGAAGCAAATAAATGAAATGAGCGAACAAATGATAAAAAAAGAAAAAAACAAAAA
Organism: Dolichovespula sylvestris; assembly: GCA_918808275.2. NCBI lineage: Eukaryota > Metazoa > Arthropoda > Insecta > Hymenoptera > Vespidae > Dolichovespula > Dolichovespula sylvestris. Next base: position 10,076,075 of record OU964962.1, on the reverse strand, counting down.
AGAAACTCGAGTATTTTTTCGAGCAGATTTTATTTCGATCGTATGGCACAGGCGAAATTCGACCCCGATAACTATTAATTCGCTTCGATGGATAATAAAAGTTTCGAGTCACGGACGAATTAACGAAAACGATTTCTCGCCTCTATCTATCTATCTCATCTATCCCATCTATCTATCGTTCTCTCTCTCTCTCTCTCTCTCTCTCTCTCTCTCTCTCTCTCGAAGCTTCATTGTCATAAAAGTGTGAGGGTAGAAAGGCTCGATTCATTAGCTTTCTTTAAGGCACCCTTCGCCATTCTTCGACCCTCTCGAAAGAAATCAATTCACTTGGAAAAGAGAAAAAGAGAGAGAGAGAGAGAGAGAGAGAGAGAACGGAATAAAAGATAAGGCGAGAGGGCAGAACCGGGGCTAATGTATCAATCATTCTGTTTACGTAACCTCTGACACGTGTATCTCGTACCTAGCGTATATACGCGTGCGTACATGCACGTACGGGTACATGTATGTGTATGTGTGTGTGTGTGTATTTATATACATACATACATATGTACGAGAGAGAACGGGAAAAGAAGAAGTTAGAAAAGGATAGAAGAATGTACGTACGTACCCCTCTGAACACGGCAACTCGAGTACCTCGCGAAATCGATAAGCTTATGGCCCCTCTTCCTTCCTCCGTTCTTTTTGGATCGTTTGACCCCTCTCTTAGCACCCTCTTGGTATAGTATATACCTATATATACCTCCCCTACCCCTCACCCACATTCTCTTATATCCCTCCTTTGCCCTTTTATCAATCTTCTTCTCTCTCTCTCTCTCTCTCTCTCTCTCACTCGTTCTCTTCTCTTTCCTCTCAAGTCTCTATTTATTTCTTCTGTTCAATAAAAAAAAAAAAAAGAAAAAAAAAATTCTTTTCTCTTCGTTTCTTTTTTTTTTTATTTTTTTATTTTTTTTTTAAACGAATTCTTAAAAACGTACATCCCTTTCGCCAAGAAATTTTGTTCATTTGTTCGATAAATGTCTTCAATTGATTTTGAGTTCTTTCGTTTTCTTTTCTGTATTTCTAATTAACGGTTTGAGAAATTGAGAGAGAAAAAAAAAAAAAGAAGCGAAAGAAATATAAGTGATTTTTCGCGCAAGTTCTCTCAGTACCACCCTTCTCATATTTTCCTCTTATACCCTTCGCCAATCTTCTGCCTTTATTCTTCTCAACTATCCGAGAAAGATTTTTTTTTTATGAAAAAAAAAAAAAAAAAAAAAAAAAAAAAAAAAAGACAAAATGTCTTTTCACAAGAATTCCAAAGAAGATCCGTCGTCGTAAGCATTTTCAATTAATTTTCTTCTCTTTCTCCTCCCCCTGGACTGTCTGTATTAGAAATAAATAACAAAAAAAAAAAAAAAGAAAAATAAAAGAAAGAAAGAAATAAAAGGTATCGTATAAGTTCGATATAAATTGACCCTCTCTTATCCACTTTCATTGCCTCCCAATCACGTATCTTTCTCTTTTGTCCTTTACCAATCTCTCTCTCTCTCTCTCTCTCTCTCTCTCTCTCTCTCTCTCTCTCTCTCTCTCATTCTATCCAGATGAAAAGGACGCCGAAGAATATTTTTAACGA
>OU964962.1:10061963-10066963 GCA_918808275.2 Dolichovespula sylvestris | reverse complement strand
TCCTTCCCCTATCGTTCTTCTATACTTTCATATTTAACCTTCTTTCCATCTTAATATTTTACGTCTTTTCATTCCGTTCTTATGATCGTTCGTACAGAACCGAAGAGCCATTTACTAATATTCGACCGTCTCGACTCGATGGTCGCATGACCGAACGTACCTTCCAAATTATACGCTTAACTATTACATTAAGGAAGAAATAATAAAATATGAAATGGGGGGCGGGTCGGGGGAGTGGGGTCGGGGGAGGGGAAATTGTGGAGAGAGGAGAAGAAACCATTTTAAGTCGACTCAAGCTTATGGCTCTGGCTCATCGACACGCGACAAGGTTATTGAAACTATTTTCCTTCGTGAATTTCGATGGCGTGACGCCGAAAGAATGGGAAGCTAAAGAGAGAGAGAGAGAGAGAGACAGAGAGACAGACAGAGAGAGAGTGAGAGAGAGAGAGAGAGAGAGAGAGAGAGAGAGAGAGAGAGAGAGACAGACAAACAGGAAGGAAGAAAAGAGACGAACAGAAAGAGACAGACAGACAGAAAGAAAGAAAGAGAGAGAGAGAGAGAGAGAGAGAGAGAAATAGAAATAGAACAGAAAGAGAAAGACAAAATAAGAGAGAAGCAGAGAGTAAGAGAGAGAGAGAGAGAGAGAGAGAAGGAAAAGTCCTCGTTTCAGTTCGTTCCGGCGAATTTAAGAGCGATCTCTCGAAGGCAATTTAGCCGAGTCTCGCGCACCAGATGAAATCACGAAAGTGTTCGAGGAGACTGTAATAACCAGGTCCGCGTTCGTGGCTTTGCATTTGGAACTAGGTAATCTGCAAGAGCTACCGAGGAACTTATTCTTGGAAATTTCGAAACTGAACGAACGAACGAACGAACGAACGTAAGAACGTAAGAACGAACGTATTAAGGATGAGAACGTTGAGGGAATTTAGGAACGAATATACTATTAAACGGTACACGAACGAACGAATGAGCCTCGTTAACGTTCACCCATTCTTTTAGAACGAAAATGTGCGAGATCTCATTCGTTCTCCTTTACAATTTTTTCATCGCTTCCTATTTCCATCGATAACGATCATCGCATCCTCGTTTCTCTCTTCTCACGATGAACGGGAACGCACCTTTGACCCATTTCAGGCGGCCCCTCCCCCCTTCTCCCTCCACTCGAGGATCGCTCGTAGAAAGAAAGGTGAACGCTCACGTGTTTAAGGTATACACGACCTATACATATTTATAGACGATCGATCGGTCGATCGATCGATCGATCGACCGATCGATCGGGTGCATTGCTCGATCCGATAAGCCATCCTTACCATCCTTGCGCTTGTTTGACTCGCTTTCAAGAAAAATAAAATGAAAAAGAGAAAAGAAGATGAAGAAGAAAGAAGACGCTCGAGAAAATTCCTATCACCGTAGACGCCTCGCTTGTGGTTTGACGATACGAAAGAGAATTAAACTGAACGAGGGAAAAAAAAAAGAGAGAAAAAAAAACAAACGAAAAGGAAAAATAGAAAGAATAGGATTGGTCAAAGAAAAATGAAAAAAATAAGAAACCCTCTCGGTGGGGAACGATCGATGAATTCTTTTTTTTTTTTTTCTTTTTTCTTTTTTTTTTTTTCCCCCCCCAATCACTCGCCAAATCGTCCGTTAACATTCGGATTCGATCGCGACCAAATTTACGGATTGTTTCTTTCTTTTTTTTTTTTTTTTTTTTTGAAAATTCGCGATGCGGACGGTCCGAATTATCTTTTCCCCTCCCACCCTCCCCTTTCCTCGCAAAAATCGTTAAAAAAATCGTCTCGCATCGTTCGTTCGCATTATTTTTTTTTTTGTTTTAATTAATTCTTGCTTGTGTTTTTCTTTCCTTTTTTTTTTTTTTTTTAATTTTTATTTCGCTCATGACGAAAAGAAAGAAAGAAAGAAAGAAAGAAAGAAGGAAACGAAGGAAATGCGACGAGCCAACAACAAATTCCGGAATGTAGTTCGGTGTCCGTTCATCTCGGTTCAACTCTCGCCGTTAGCGATTGTAAAATAAAAATCCCACGGGAGAAAAGAAATTTGATATCCACTTGAATATATATATATATATATATATATATATATATATATACACACGAAAGGGGTAGGGGATAAGGGGCGGAGGGGGGAGGGGGATAGGAAGAGAAAAGAGAGAAGACGATGCATTCTCTCTCGAAGGCTCATTTCGAGCGTCACGCCTGTATTAACGCGCATGATAATCCCGCGTCATACATGGCGTTATACCGAACGTTCCTTCTCTCTTTCTATTTATTTCTTTCTCTCTTTGAGTGGCTTATGATCTCTCTCTCTCTCTCTCTCTCTCTCTCTCTCTCTCTCAAACGTTTAATGCCGTCACCTGTGGCACCGCGTCTTGTGGGTCCTCGCATATTCCCTTTTAACCTTTGTACCGTCAACTTTTTACATACTCGCGAGCATCGTGTTAACGTAATGTAGGGGGAGGGGACGAGAGAGAGAGAGAGAAGGGGGAGGGAGGGAAGAAGCGATCATAAAATATAGAGAGATGTCCATCATATAATATGATCCTACGCCATTGGCCGAATCAATGTAGTAGTAAATATATTTTTTTTTTTTACTCACCTTCATTATTTCCTTAATGTTAAATCAGAAATACGGAATAGGGATAACGATGAGAGTCTTAAGAACTGCATACGTATGTGCATATATACGTTTATACATTTATTTACGCGTGTAACGTGTCGTACGAATGATTTGTTTTCTTCTTCTCTTTATTTATTTTTTTTTTTTTTTTAATTTTCTTTCATTTACGTTGGTCAACTTTTATTTCACTTCCCTGTTTGTTCTTTTTTTTTTTTTTTTTTAACGAACACGCAAACGAACGCACGGCAATACACGTCAGGTTGTTATTTCGAAGGTAAAGATTGTCTTCTCGAAAAAAAAAAAAAAGAAACAGCTTAAACGTATCTTCTTCGTTACGCGCGCGCGCGTTCGATCGGTAAGATTACGTTTCGTTACGTCGAGTAAGTGAAAATGTTGTTGGTTCGACGTTTAATCGCATCGAGGATCGTTAAGGATCGCCTCGGTTGAATATATCATAGCATATCGTCTCGTAACATTGTATTTTTAATAGCAAAAAAATTCTACACCGTGCAAATCGTATCTTCGAAAATGTTATTTACTCGGGTTCTGTGATCTTTCTTTAATGATCAACTATAAAAATTAAAATCTATATCTGTTGGGTTCGTCGTTAAACCAATGTACTACCTTTAAAAGAGACGTTTCGTTAAAAAGAGGAAGGAAGGGTAGAAGGACCTCGAGAGAGAGAGAGAGAGAGAGAGAGAGAGAGAGAGAGAGAGAGAGAGAGAGAGAGAGAGATAGCGAAGAAATGGGAGGATTAGAATGGAATCCTACGAAAGTGAATCCTACGAAACGTTAAACGCAGAGACGTGTTATATTGAAAAAAAAAAAAAAAAAAAAAAAGATGAAAATAGAAAAGAGCAAAGCCCTTTCTGTAATTCCAGCCTATTATAACGATCGTCCTTTACCCCTCATGGTAGTGTACGCTCGGTGTTAAAGTAAACACGACTTATGACTTTTTAAGCCGGATCATCCCCTACGCGAGAATATAAGCAGCCAAGGGTCGTATTTGCGAAGAAGAAGGGATTAAGAACGAAAATCGCAGGTAGGTTTCTACGGTGTACGAGGATGTTCCTACCTTTAAATACCTTTAATCGCTTATTATGACGTGTGTATTTGGTTTTTTCTTTTTTGCACGTAGAAAAGAAAGGAAACGAAAGAAAGAAAGAAAGAAAGAAAGAAAGAAAAAGAAAAGAGGAAGAGAAAGGGAAACGAAAGGGGGGGGGGAAGAAGAAGAAGAAGAAAACTCGTAGTACAAGGATAGTAAAGAGGGATTCTGAATTTCGCCAATTTTTTATTTTTTTTTTTTATTTATTTTTTTTTTATTTTCATTTTTTAACGCGATCGCGCCTCTTTCCCTTCCGATTTTGTTGTTGTTGTAGTTTTTTTTTTTTTTTTTTTTTTTTATTTTCTAACGTTACACCTTCGCGCGGCTTTTACGAACGAATTCTCTCTTTTTTTTTTCTTTTTTTTTTTTTTTTTTTTTTACAGAAAACGTATTTCCCTTCTTTTTATCGTGCAAACGATACGTGTCAGACAGTACAAAACTTATTAAATATATATTAAATATATATTAATATATTAAACTTTTCCAAATTCTTTTGTATTTTTTCTTCTTTTTTTTTTTTCCTCTGTAATCTTTAATTCTTCTATCGTCATTTTTGAGGAAGAAACAAAACGAATTACGTGAGCATATGCTTCCCTTATTTATTTATTTATTGATTGATTGATTGATTGATTTATTTAATTACTTCGTTTATTCTCTATTGGTTAGCGTTAAAAGCACGTCGTTCACGATATGTCAGAAGAATTTGCAACTTTCTGCGAATTTTTGGTCCCTCACGAATTCCCTCTCCTCCCGTTCCGTGATCTTTTCCTTACGGTCGTTCTAGAAAAAGAAGAGAAAGTCATTTCCCTGCCCCCCTCTCTCTCTCTCTCTCTCACTCACTCACTCACTCACTCACTCGCTCTCTCTATCTCGAAAAATCTCCTAGTCATTTTTTCTCGAAATGTTTCGAACGAGAAGTCTCCGGTTAAGATCGGTGCCTCGAGCTGTCAAGGACGACACACAGTTTTGACATCTCAGTCACGGGGAAATCAGATTATCTCGGTAGGATAACGGACCCCTGCGTCTTGCATCCAAACGACGAGCCAAAGAAGAAGAAGAAGAAGAAGAAGAAGAAGAAGAGAAAGAAGAAGAGGAAGAAGAGGAAGAAGAGGAAGAAGTAGAAGAAGTGGAAGAAGAAGAAGACTTGTATACCTGTTAGGAGCTACCTGAAACTAACCATCGTACGTAGGACGACGATCTTTGTAATATTTCGAAAAAGCGTCGTTAGAAAACGAGAAAGAGACTTAGATTAAAATTCTAT
>OU964962.1:10046963-10056963 GCA_918808275.2 Dolichovespula sylvestris | reverse complement strand
AGTGTTAAGGATATACGTTCGTCGTTCGCGTTCAATCTTTTGCATTGGTTCCGCGTCGTTCAGTAGAACATTGGTCTCTCTCTCTCTCTCTCTCTCTTTCTCTCTCTGGAAAAAAAGCAGAGCCTGAAAGGAGGAGAGTCTGCGAGACGTACTGGAACGACACGTACTGGGACGACGTCGAAAGGGAGGGAAGTAATGGGGGATAGGGAAGAGAAGGTTGTAAGGGGAAACGGGAAAGGAAGGGTAGGGAAGGATATAAAAAGAGAGAGAGAGAGAGAGAGAGAGAGAGAGAGAGAGAGAGTGAGGACGGAAGAGAGGAAGAGTAGAAGAGGCACGCAAAGTTGCATGCGAGTCGAGAGAGAGAGAGAGAGAGAGAGAGAGAGGCGGTGGGCGTGGTTGATATCGAGTCACGCCTACCGTTTCCCCTCAGACGGCATCGTGGTAGGGCGAACGAGCGTGCTATTGGCCGGCGACCGGTTCATAAGCTCGGCCTCGTATTAATTATTCTAAATAAGTCGTCGGCCCTGTGCCCGGCTGATTATAGAGTTTGCAGTGCCATAAATAGAACCCGTTTACAAATCGCGTTCGGGGAATAATGATCTGTCCTCTCTCTCTCTCTCTCTCTCTCTCTCTCTCTCTTTCTCCCTTTCCCCTACTACCACTACTCCTTTTGACAAGACGGAAAAAAAGTAATCGATCGACGTAGAAGCCAAAGACTTATCGACGAGTTATCTTCTCTTCCCACAAACGTCCCTTTTTATCTCTTTCAAAGTGCTGCCTACGTTTCTCTCAACCCTCTACCGGTTTACTGATATTCGGTGTCCACTATAACGAGCCTCTCTCTTGGTTACTTCTATCAAGAGAGAACTTTCGACTGCCGCCGAGGTTGTTTATTACACGGGCTTTCTACGAGTCGTGTATGCTGACAAAAGGAGAAAGATGAAGCAAAATATATATATATATATATATATATATATATAGAGAGAGAGAGAGAGAGAGAGAACACTGATTGATTCTTGACGTTTAAGATGGACGACTTCATTCGATATACTTTTTGCCTTAACAACCTTTTCCTTTTTTTTTTTCATCTTCTCATCCTTTGTATCTCTCTCTCTCTGTCTCTCTCTCTCTCTCTCTCTTTGTCTCGTTTACTTTCACTATCAAAATTTTTGCTATACATACTATACGCTGTTTCGGTTTCGCGAAAAGTTTCTTCTTCTTTTATTTTCTTTTTTTCTTTATTTTTTTCTCCTTTACCCGTCGAACAATATAAGCACGACAGATGGTCTATTACGATGAAATGAAAATGAGGTTTCTCCTAGAACCCCTCTACTTTTTACTTTCCAATCCCATTTTAAATGGACGGACAAAATGTTCTCGTTATGGTCTCTCTCTCATATATATATATATATACATATATGAATGCCTATTGTGCGAAAGGGATAATACGTATATATCTCTCCCTTTCCCTCCTGCCCCCCCCCCTTCCTCTTTCCACGCGTTACCATCCCGTTTAGCATGACTAACGTTCCAATTGGATAGTGGCAACCGAACATGGTCGTGGCGTTTCACGTTGTACCGATATATTGATAGATAGACACATTACTATTATTTATAGCGGCTATCTCTATTATTGTTTTTAACACGAATTCGCTCCGGCATTGATTCTAACGATCGCTTTGTGCTCGGTATAAGTAACTAGAGGTAAACGTTAAAGCTGGTACCAATCTCTTAGGTAGAGGTAGGTACCGTGGCCATTAATATAACCGAGAATCTTTCTCTCTCTCTCCCTCTCTCTCTCTCTCTCTCTCTCTTTCTCTGTCCGTTTTTCTTCTTCTTTTTTTTTTAGCGCTCGTAAGAGCCACCACGGCTCTTAAAACAGACTCCGATAATTCGCTTAGTTTACGGTAGGCCAAGTTCGAGACTCGACGCTGAATCGTTATTATTTATTATGCAATAAAACTACCATAAATCGCATTATGAGGTAAGAAAGAATTCCTCGGTTTAAAAAAAAAAAAAAAGATATTATTTTGCCACTACTTTACCTATAATATTATTTCCACGCATATAAATATTAATAATTACATCTACATACATATATATGTGTATATATATATATATATATATATATATATATATATACTATTTTTTAAATTTGCCGGATAAATACGAGAAACGAGATTTCGGTGGGAGTAAAAAAAAAAAAGCTCCTCGTACATTTCCACCTTGAAACGTCGTCTTTGTAAAAAGCTATTAAAACTTGAATGCTACTTTCTTTATTTTCTGTCTCTCTTTTATCTCTTTTTATCTCTTCTCTCTCTCTCTCTCTCTCTCTCTCTCTCTCTCTCTCTTTCACACACACACAAACATACACACACTCATACGATATTGACTGCACGCTCGTTAACGTTTATAGTAACGAAATGGGTTCACGATCTTAACCTGAATGTCGTCCGCGTGGCCTTAAAATCGTTTAATTTCTCGCTTACTCCTTTTCGTCGATTTAAATTCCACTACGAAAGACTAACTGTCTTTTTCTCTTTTTTCATCTCTCTCTCTCTCTCTCTCTCTCTCTCTCTCTCTCTCTCTCTCTCTCTCTCTCTTTCTCTTTCTCGCCGAGATAGTTCGAACTCTTTCAAGATAATTACCACGTAGCGCTCGTGTACATACATACATACATACGTACATACATACATACATACATACATAAATACATACATACATACATACATACATACATACATACATACGTACGTACGTACGTACGTACACAATCTCCTGTTACGATCTGATCCGATATAATTAGATAAAACGTTTAACGCGCGTTAATGGGATGGGGCAAAGACAAATCGCCTTTTACGAGCTGCCACGAGGGAATTGCTCGAGGAATCGCGTCCGTACGAAAGAGAGAGAGAAAGAGAGAGAGAGAGAGAGAGAGCGAGCGCGCTCTTCCCCTTTTCCCCTCTTCCCCACCCTACCCCACCCCCCTTAATCCATACTTGCAGCACTCCCTCGCGATCCCTCCTATCACCTTCGCTCTCTCACGATTTGATTTAAGTGCCTTCGTTACGGGCAATCGCGTAAGAAAGCGTCAATTTCTCATTTAAATAATGCATCGACTTCTCTCTCTCTCTCTCTCTCTCTCTCTCTCTCTCTCTCTCTCTCTCTCTCTCTCTCTCTCTCTCTCTTTCTCTCTGCTTCTGTATTCGTTCACACAGATGCACCTTCGGTATTTACCTCCTCCATCTTCCATTTTTTTCTCTTTCGTCTGATCTTCCTCGTCGTCATTATAATAATAATAATAATAATAATAATAATAATAATAATAATAATAATAATAATAATTATTATTATTATTATTATTATTATAATATTAATTATATAATTATAATATTATAATATTAATAATTATTATAATAATAATAATATTATTATAATTATTATATTAATTATAATTATAATTATTATATTAATTATTATATAAATTATAATTATAATTATTATATTATAATGATGATTATTATTATTATTAGCATTTTTGTTATTATCATTTTTATAATGTACGTGCAAATATTTTTCTTCCTTCGTTTCTCTTCTTTTTTTCTTCCTTGCCGCTCTCTTAGCCAATCGGATCCTCGTTAATAATATTACGCGAGATCCGAGTCGTTGAAAGAATCGCATAATTTATTTCTCGACTCGATTCGCGATCGGCGTCGATAGTCGCTCTCGATTCTTTTCTTTTCATTTTTATTTCATTTTATTTTATTTTATTTTATTTTATTTTTTTCATTTTTATCGGAAACTCGAAACGTAACGGCATAATTATTGTGTTGCAACCATTACGACGACGTTAAATGGCCCGATAACGTTCACATCCTTTCGCGCGCTACCACCAATGGGGGAAAAAAAAAAAACCTATCGAAAACGCTTTATCTAACGTTAAAATGCGTTTTATACTTGGGTCGTATGTAGATACACCGGGAAACAAAAAGGTAATGCTCTGCAGAGGCCGTTTGTATGTTAAATGGTGTGGAATATATAAATATTCGTAATCGTATGTTACAAAAGAGAAATTCGTTATGTCGGGCGAAACTTAAACTAAAACTTAAAAAAGCTTTTCATGGTCCGTTTATTCGTACGTATGTACTATTAATTCGTGTTAATACGATTTCAGATAGCGTACGAGTTATTGATTGGTTATCAGCAAATTTCTAAATTGAGTTACACGAGTCGTAATTGAAATCGATTAGAGAGATTGATAGAAAGAGACGCGCGAAGAGAGAGAGAGAGAGAGAGAGAGAGAGAGAGTATGATCGCTTAGGAGAAGACAAGGATATCGATAACTTTGTTGGATAATATATTCGTTTCTCAAAACGTTTTCTCAAAGTGATCCTTAAAAGGTTGCAGAGAGAAAAAGAAAGAAAAAATGTGAGAGACAGAGAGAGAGAGAGAGAGAGATAGAGAGAGAGAGAGAGAGAGAGAGGAAGAGAATATATATCCGACGGTGTTCGTGCAAATTTTCTTGGGATGCGATTCTCGACGTTCGCCTTGGACGATTGCATCCACGAGGGACGAGGATAGTGGAGTGGGAAGGAAGAGAGAGATGGAGAGAGAGAGAGAGAGAGAGAGAGAGAGAGTGTGTGTGTGTGCGAGAGAGAGAGAGAGAGTGAGAGAGTGAGTAGACCGAGAGAAAATCGAAGAAGGAAGAAAGGAGAAGCCGGCGGACACGAAGAAATGAATTAGCCGGCTGGATCTGGTCAGACAACGCCGTCACAGTGGGGAGGAACAAAAATATGGAGTAGTGGTCGTGTTAAATGTGGTAGGGGTATATTGTAGGCGTGGCTATTACGGGGAGGGGCAAGGTAGTGGGCGAGACTTGAAACGTGCATTGTAGTGGGGATGGTTAAACTCTTTCGGTGGTGGTGGTGGTGGTGGTGGGGGGAGGAGAGGAAGAATTGGATTTTCTCGTCGCATTGGCGCAGAATATTCCACGTTTCTTCCTAACGTTCTATCTCTCTATCTATCTATCTATCTATCTCTCTCTCTCTCTCTCTCTCTTTCACTCTCTTTCTCTATTTATCTATCTATCTATCTATCTATCTATCTATCTATCTATCTCTGTCTGTCTATGTCTATGTCTCTCTCTCTCTCTCTCTCTCTCTTGCTCGTTCTTTCTTTCGCTAAATAATTTAAAAAACTACGGTGGAGGAGGGTTCGAAGTTAATCAAGTAAAAAGAACAGAAGGAAGATGTGAAGGTTGAAGACGAAGAATTGGAATAAAAAGAACAAAGGAAATAAACAAAAATTATTAAAAATATAGACGAACTAATAATCAACTTATTTTTCCACATCCTCCAACAGCTACTCTAATATCCTTCACATAAGTTTTCATGCATGAAATAGACTGTTACATACTGTTACATACATAAATATGTAACCATACTGTTACATACAATTATATCATATATATATATATATATATATATATATATATGATCGCTTGGAAAGAAAAGAAGAGGCATGATCGCTATCGATCTATCACGGCTATCAAGGCGAATACTATCGATTCGTTCCAAGCGAAGAAGAATATTTTAATCGACGTCGATCGTCTCGTTCCTATCGAAAGATTTATAACGCGAGTCTAAAGGAACGAGAGAGAGAGAGAGAGAGAGAGAGAGAGAGAGAGAGAGAGAGAGAGAGAGAGAGACGGATAGATAGATAGATAGATAGAAAAAGAGGGTATATGGGTTAGGGTGATTTTCCGGCCGTGTCCCCTACTACCCGTGCCATTGGTGGGAATGGTGGGGGAACGACGAAAGGGAACCTCGTGGTAGGGCGATCCGCTCGCTGGTGGGCGGGGTTTACGAGCAGAGAGTTAATAGAGATACAATCGAGGGTGTCTAGTGCACTGCACTCGGAGCTCTCGCGTAGGAGGAGTGAACAGGGGTGTCCGGGGGGAGAGGTAGGGACGCGGTAAGTAGGGACTCAGAGTCCCCTAGTTTAGACATCACTGAGCGACGGATGGACAGCCAGTCAGACCCGTCACAGCACTCGCTAAGAGTACTCGGAAACATCGGGAAAAGCCTCCTCCATCTAAGTAAGAGTCCGTGTTCTCTTTCCTTTGGACTCGATCCAGGTTCGATTTGGAACGAGTGAGAGAGAGAGAGAGAGAGAGAGAGAGAGAGAGAGAGAGAGAGAAAGAGTGGGAGGGAGAGAGACAAAGAGGAGAGAGAGAGAGATAGAGAGAGAGAGAGAGAGAGAGAGAGAGAGAGAGAGATAGTATGAATATCCGGAAGATTAAAGTAACTAACGAGAGTAACACTACGAGCTAAATTTGTTCGAATACTTTAAACGATGACACAAGATGGTACCTCGAAGATTACTGTCGTCGAAACGACGCTGTGACATTTTTTGTTAACGAGAGAAGTAACTATAGATATAGAGAGAAAGATAGAGATAGTAAGAGTAAGGGAGAGAGAAAGAGAAAGAGAGAGAGAGAGAGAGAGAGAGTGTACTCCAAAGTACGGACAGTGACAAGAAGAGTGTTACACCGAGCGTTAGTGTCGCGGAGTGAAACTCGCTTGACGTTTCGAATATACAAGAGGGAAGATCCGTAACTCATGGATGCGATAAGTTAGGAAGATATTCGTTTCGACATATTGATTCTACGGTGTTAAGTGATAGAGTCGGAGGGAAGAGGGAAGAGTATCGGAGATATAACTGAATTCGGTTTTGAAGAGAAAAAGTATCGTTCGAATTTTATCGATACACGTTGAAAGATGAGCGTTGCTCTCGTTACCATGGACCCGGCGTACAGTCTACGATTGGGGATTGGTTCACCTTCTCCTCATCATCATCATCATCATCATCTCCATCATCATCATCATCACAATCATCGGGTAAGATCGCCCGATCGCGTCGGTCAGCCTCATCAGGAAGATCATTTACTTCATCATCATCCTCATCATCATCATCTTCATCATCATCCTCATCATCGTCATCATCATCATCATCATCATCATCTTCATCATCCCGGTGAGGAGGACACGGACACCCCATTGAGATTCAGCGTCGTCAACATATTACGGCCAGATTTCGGTAGAGAGGCTATACTCAGTAGCAAGGGTACGAAACAGAACGGTTTGCCATTGCCGAGACACCACAGTCCATTACCGTTACCCCGTGATCTCAGTTTGGGCTCTACGGTTAACAACAATATCAACAATAACAACAACAATAACAACAACAGTAACAACAATAATAACAATAGCAACAACAACAACAACAACAACAGCAACAACAGGCTGTCGACCCAATCGCCAAGTTCGATTGTTAATCGTGAGAGGGACTCCTTCCCGTCGCATTGCGGATTGAGCAGAAGCGGTAGCGTCGAGAGCCTAGCGAGCAATAGGAGTTCCGTGACAGGTAGCTCCGTGACAGGTAGCACGCCGTCCCTGAGCTCGGCGTCCTCGACAATAGGAAGCGGCGAATCGGTTACAGGCGATACAACAACGACCACCAACCCCGCAAATATAAATAACCTACCACAAAATGGTACCAACGGTCAAAGCCTCTGGCCCGCTTGGGTTTATTGCACTAGATACTCCGACAGGCCCTCCTCCGGTGAGTCCGATGTTACCTTATTAATTCATTCATTCATTCATTCGTACATTCATCCGTACCTTTATTAAATACGAAAGATGGAAAACTATAGATAGAAAATCAATCCACGATCGATGGAACTATGCGAATCGTACTAATGATGATAATAATAATAATAATAATGATGATGATGATGATGATGATGATGATAACGTTAAACAAAAACGATCGGTGATCGAACGACAATGTAATATAAATATTCAATTAACGAATCGCGCGATACATAAGGTTTACGTGATATACCATTTTACTTTATAAAACCAAGTCAATTCTATTCGACGATAGGTCGTACGGTAACACAGTTTTCGTATCTAATTCTAAGTTTCTTAACGTATCTCTTTTTAGGACGTACTGGTTGACGTCCGATACCACCTGCCTTTGTTCGCAGAACTTAATTGTCTAGAACCTATATCCTCGATCTACCCTCTCTCTCTCTCTCTCTCTCTCTCTCTCTCTTTACGATCACCGGCTGACCCACATATATGCACTCTTGCACCTCCGCCACCTTTACCACGTTCAGAAACCTCTCGATCTTCGCACCGGGGTGGTCCCGAGCTTTCACGATCCGATAAACGTGTTTACTAATTACAGCCTCCTATCGGCTTGTATTTCTGCACGAGCTCGATCGTATTTCCTTTAATTAGGTAAATGTTAAACATAGAGAGAGAGAGAGAGAGGGAGGGAAAGAGAGAGAAACAGAAAGATATAAAACGGTAGATAAAGAAATTAGATTTCCAATAGTAAAAATGTTCTAATCTCTTGGTATAGGTAGAGTTGCGCTTACTGGTCACGATGAAAGAAAACAAATCCTTTCGATGCGTAGGTATGTAGGTACATACGTACGTACTTAGTTACGTACGGTCAAGATCGGGCTAGGCGCGAATGTAAATCGTTGATAAATATCGAGCATCGATGCCCCGTCGCGATTAATTATTTATTCCACGAGCGTGCGGATTAATTCGATACGCCGCTAATGAACGCGATGGCGTGTACGAGCGGCGTATATCACGAGTCCACTTTTTTTAATCGTTCCTGACGCCGTGGAATTTATACGTTTTATCAGTCTTTCTTTCGTTCTTCCTTTCTTTCTTTCTTTTATATATATATATATATATATATATATATATATATATATATATATATATTTTGTTTTACGTATATATTATATATATATGACTCATTTCCTCGAAAGTAAATTCCATGATGTTTAGAATTCCGGATTCGAGGTATCTATCTAGGTACCTACATAATTTCGAAATCGTGCACCGACTTATAAATATTCATCGTAGAATCCGTTCACGATTGACGAAGAAATACGTGAGAACAGTACGTGTTAACGATCAGAGAGAAAGAGAAAGAGAAAGAGAAAGAGAGAGAGAGACAAGTAGGGAAAATATTTCTTCGGCTACCGATCCGTTTCTTCTTTCTTTCTTTTTTTTTTTTCCTTTCTTCCTTTATTACAGACAAATCCTTCTTCGATACTATCCTTAGATCTCAAACAAAACAAAAAATATATACAACGGGTCGCGAGAGTTTAATGTACCTTGGCAATAAATTATAATGATTCGCATTGAAGTATCTCGTTTGTTACGTCGTTTTGATACCTTCGAGATATAATAAATAACGATAATCGATTCGTTCTCTTTCTCTCTCCCTAATTTTGTTTCTTTTTGTCTTTTCTTTTCATTCCTCCATTATAAATAATATTATGTGTCGTTGTTTTTTTTTTTTTTTTCCTTTTTTTTTTACTTTTCTCTTCCTTCAGGACCACGTACGAGACGGGTTAAGCGTTCGCAAAATAGCGGAAAAAGCGGCACGCCCGAGGAGAAGCGACCTAGAACGGCATTCAGTGCGGAACAGTTGGCCAGGCTTAAGCGAGAATTCGCCGAGAATCGATACTTGACGGAGATACGTAGGCAACAACTCTCGAGGGATCTTGGACTGAACGAGGCGCAGATCAAGATCTGGTTCCAAAATAAGAGGGCGAAGATCAAGAAGGCGAGCGGACAGAAGAATCCATTGGCCCTACAGCTGATGGCCCAAGGACTTTACAATCACTCGACCGTGCCGGTAGACGAGGACGGCGAGGAGATCGTCACGCCGAGAAATCATTCGCAGTGAAATTTATCCCTGAAATATAATAGTAGACCGGTGTCTAAATGAAATATATATATATAAAAAAAAAGAAAAAAAAAAAAGAAAAAAAAATTAAGATCGACCAGTGTAAGAGAGATAGATAGATGGATAGATAGATGGATAGATGAATAGAGAGAGAGAGAGAGAGGGAAAACAATTTTTGCTTTATGATACCTACGATATATATACATATCGATATATA
>OU964962.1:10039463-10041963 GCA_918808275.2 Dolichovespula sylvestris | reverse complement strand
AACTTTAGCCGGCGAATCGAAATTTATCGTCGCGTTTTCGGGAATCGAGCGGGTAAAGGCCACTTAGCTCCCTGTAAACGCGTCGGCTCTATGACGACTCACGGCCAGATGTCACGCCAATAGATCACCATCCCGCGATGCTGTGGATCGTGCGAGTAGAAGGCGCGGCGGCAGTGGCGGCGTCTCTTACAAGAAACCATCTCTTCTAAGCGTTCCTATTTCTTTACCTTAGGTATCCGTTCATCCACGGCTAAAAGTCAAATCCTTCGAGACCAACCAACTATTTTTCCTTCTCTCCGATTATCTCTCGCGTATTCGCCGTATGAATCCATCGAATTAAGACTTCATCGGGGGTTTATCCAATTAGTCTAATGAATTATAATATAATTTAATAATAATAATAATTATAATAATATTAATAATAATAATAAGAAGAAGAAGAAGAGGAGGAGGAGGAGGAGGAGGAGGAACGATGATGACGACAACGACGTTTGCGAGAAGATATCTTTGACGATAGAAGAATCGTATTATCTATCTTTTCTTGTTTCTATATATATATATATGTATGTATATATAATTATATCGTCGCGGCGAATAACGAAAAAAAGTGGAAATATTAATATAATAGAAAGAAATTATTTTATTCTTTCCTTTCCCCTCTCCTTTCCCCGTTCTTATCTCTCTCTCTCTCTCTCTCTCTCTCTCTCTCTCTCTCTCTCTCTCTTTTTTTTTTTTAATAATCAACGAATTAAATCGAAGATGAAATCTTTTTTATGCGCCGAAACGAGTACTCTCTTGTGAACGATCCTTAAAGTAGTGATCCTCTCACTCTCTCTCTCTCTCACTCTCTCTCTCTCTCTCTCTCTCTCTCTCTCTCTCTCTCTCTCTCTCTATCTTATTCTCATCGTGCGGATCCGCCGAAAGACGCGAGCCTCCGTCCGTAACGCGTAATTGGCCGGGCTGTGAACGCGACATTAGATCCTCGTTATCCTAACGAGCTGAAATAGTGCGCGCGCGAATTCCCTTCCTTCCTTCTCTTCTTTCACCTCCTCCTCCCTCTCTCCTCCTCCTCCTCCTCCTCGCGTATGGACCCGATGAAAATTCGCTCGCGAGTCTCTACCAAGAGCACGTAGCGGATCTTCTTTTCTATTTTCGAGCGAAGAGGCGCTATCAAACGACGCCGAAAGATTTAAGGCGTCTCTCTGCGCGTAAGAAACAGAAAAAAAAAGAAAAAAGAATAAAAGAAAAAAAAAGAAATCGTAAAACGAAAAGAAAAGAATGAAAAGAGAAGGAAAGAAAAGATCGAGTACTCTCTCGTCCCTCCCTTTTTTCCGAACACCCTTCGAACTCTCTCCTAACGACCCATCGCCCTCCCCCTCCGCCCTGCCTCCACCCCTCTGCCCCTCGCCGACACCCCGTCGTACGAAAAAGATCAAAGGAAGGATACTATCGCGATCTCGGTATTCTCGATCCTCGCGGTCTTTCTCATTCGGCTAATTAAGATTCGACTAAAATGAAATGTCGAAAATGTCATTAACGAAGGATACTTTTACGAAGAGAGAACTTCTTCGGCGATCACTCTTCGATCGCGCGATTTCCTTTTTTCAAGGAAAAAGAAAAAAAAAAAAAGGAAAAAGAGATTGTCTCTCCTCGATAGATTAAAAATACAGACGATACGATAATAATCCTTAGGAATCGCGATCGAATAAATTTCTTGGCGTCGTTATCGCACGCGTAACTGTACCGTGTAATTGTATGAGCAAATGAAAAAGAAAAAGAAGGAAAAGAAAAGAAAAGAAAAGAAAAGAGAAGAGGAAATATTTAACTGCTCCGAGAAAACCCTTGATAATTTCCTGACAATTTTCATACACGAGCGAGTTGAGTATCAGCCTTTATCACTCGTATATGAGAAATATAGGATATCTATACGCGAGAAGAAATATGCGAAGACGAATACGGTGAGAAAGAAAGAAAAAAAAAAGAAAAAGAAAAAGAAAAAGAAAAAGTGAAAGAGGAAAAAGAGGAACGGGAGGGGGTAGGGGGGTAGGGAGTGGGGGTGGCGTCGAGAAGAAATAGGGAAGGAGAGGAGAAAGGAAGAAATAATAAAAAATAACCAAAGAGTTAAAAAAAAAAAAAAAAAGAAAAAGAAAAAGAAGACGAAGAAGAAGAGAAAAAATGAGAAAGAATAAAAAATGGTGAGTCGAATCGGTCGTAACGAATCGGCAGGAAGACATTCCAACGGGAAAGTTTTCGTAGCGACAGCGCGCGAGTCTTCTAATGAAACGATTGGATTCGGTAGCGAAAGGGGGGTTCTCTCTGCTTCTGCATGTTGGGCACGTACAAGGTACAAGGGTCATTTACGTAGGTACTATACGTACATACATATATGCATATATACATGTATACGTACCTATATACATACATACATATATATATATATTTATTTATTTATTTATTTATTTATATACGTTTGCGTGTGGATACACTCACGGACACACAC
>OU964962.1:9984463-10034463 GCA_918808275.2 Dolichovespula sylvestris | reverse complement strand
TACGCTCGCGAGCTCAAAAATCCGACTTGATTAAATTTTTGATCAAATTACTTCGAGTTAAATAAACATCCTACGCGCGTACGGAAGGTCAGCACCCTCTTTACTTTCGAAACCAAAATGGTTTTCGAGGGGTTCGTTCGCTCTTCGTTCGAGTTCTCTTAGAGAGCAGGGGTAGCTCTCCTACCCTCCCTCCCCTTTCCAACCCCAAACGAAAAAATTCCTCACCTTTTCAAGACAATTTAAAACGCCGACAAATCTTTTTTCTCTCTCAAATCTTTTTTTTTTTTTTTTTTTTTTTCTTTCTTCGCTCGACGATTCCCAACAGCACCAGCACCGGTCACGTACCTTTTTATCACGTCTAATCGCCTAATTTTTTTCTTTTATCTATCTTTTTTTCTTTTTTTTATATTTTCTTTGAAATAATATCGATCTAAGATACAAATAATCTCGGTTTGATCGAAAGTGGGCGATTCGTATAGCGTGTTAAACTTCAGTGAAACATTTTTCAAGCAATAAGACCCTAATACATTTGCAATAATAATAATAATAACAATGCTAATTAAGAATATAAATGATATTAGAACGATCGATATATATATATATATATATATATATATATATATATATATATTTGGTACGGTCGGAGTATTAAATTCTTTTTTTCTTCGGGGTGAGGAGAATTTATTCTATATAATGAGACACTTATAAATAAATGATTCGATAGATCAAAATAATATTAATTGAAAGTATGAATAACGTTGGAATAATCGAAACACGTAGTTTCTTATGCTTTGTAGATTTAAAAAATAAATAAATAAATAAAAATGAAAAGATAATTTCTACACGATGAGACGTTTAAGAAAAAGTGAAATTCATTAGCAATTATCGAAATTAAATTCTTTTAATTAATCCTCACGAGAATAAAACTATCAAGTTGAGAGAAGGGGAGAGGAAAAGATAAAGGTTGAGAGAGAGAGAGAGAGAGAGAAAAGGAAGGAGAAGAAATAAGAAGAAGAAGCTGTACCTTCTTCGGTGCATTTATTCGAGCTCGATAGTGTGGGTGGAGCGTGTAACACCATGGTAATATAACGGGTGGCGTCGTTTTCCATCCCGAAGAGGGTTGTTTCGAGTCATCCCCCGTTTGCAGAGGTCTCTCGTAATGGTGCTAATAGACACGTACTGCTCGTAAAAAGTAAGCCGGCGAGTTTCCCCGATGTTAAAACTAAAAACAGCCGAGTACACCTCGAGAAATTTACTTTGTGGTACGTTTCGGCTAACTTCCTTTACGTGCTTTTCTCGATACGCGTTTTACTTTACATAATATCTATGTATATACATATATACATTTTTGAATTAGAAAAAGAAGTTGAAAAAGTAGTTACTTTAGTCATTAACCCGATCACACAAAATTATATATATTATATGTTATATAAAATTATTCTATAATAATTATATTATTTTTTAATTTAAGTTATATAATGTATATTCTAATTATAATATATATATATATATATATATATATATATAATAATTAAATAAATATACTTACATTTAAAATGATATATTATTTAATGACATTTCATATTAATATTATCAAATATAATTTGTTACAAATATATATTTAAATAAATTTATATACAATAGAATTATATTAGCGATTATATTATTGTGGTAAATTTATGAGAAAAAATTAATCTCTCTCTTTCTATATATATATTATATATATATATATATATATATTTCTATATATATATATTATATATACATATTCTATATATATATATATTTATTAATTTATAAATATATAACTTTTTGACTTTATAAACGATATTTTTTTACTGTACTTTGTTTCTTCTTTTTTTTTTTTATATTTTGAAGTAAAGAGGGGTAAGACATAGGGTGGAACAAAATATGTCGTATCATTCTCGAGAATGTGGAAGGATTTCTACTGGAAAATAAGAGTTTACAGTGGATAGAAGAAGGGTGAGCGAGTGAAAGAGAGAGAGAGAGAGAGAGAGAGAGAGAGAGAGAGAGAGAGAGAGAGAACATAGGTAGGTGCCAAAGCCACTGCTTGTCTTTCGCCAACACGAAGATAAGCCACCCCTTGAGTGCTTACACTTCCTTTTAGTACGGATAAGGGAAGATCCCCCGAATATTTTCGAGACGGTTAATTAAAAAGCAGCCAACTTGTGAATTATGTTTTTTTCTTTTTTCTTGCCTTTTTTTTCATCCCCTTTTCTTTTTCCTTCCTTTTTTTCCCCCTTACGGATGGAAGAAGTGTGCCGGCGAAGGAAAGAGAAAAGTATTTTTAAACTCCATCTTGGCTTTGGCAATCAACGTCGTGAAACGATACTTTCCTTTCGGACTAATTACCTTTTCCTTCATTTCAATAAACAACCCTTCGAAATTCGCATTAGAGCCGGCGAAGAACGTAGGGAGAAGAACGTTTTCACGAACGTTACTTTACGAAATAGTTTATTCTCGGAGAAGCGATATTACTTTCGATGACTGTGAAATAAAATACGTCTAGGGTAAGAATTTATTTGCTAGTATATTATTGAATCATAAAAGTATATATAATTTATTTATAATTACGTATGCAGATAGATACAAGATATTTGTAAGTAATATATCCTACATTCGTAAACATTATTCTATTACCAAATGGAAATTTGGGCGTTTAAAATTGTGCGACATGAGAAATAACGAATGCAAAAGGAAACGTAGACGATAGGAAAATAATTAAAAAAGGAAAAAAAAAAAAAGAAGAAATAGAAGAAAAGTCAAAATAAACGTGGCGAATCGAGAACGATCGTGACGTCATTTGAATTCTCGAAATTAAATGATGTCACGTTTAAAATTCAATCATTGTTCCATGACATATATGATACCAATAATAACGATTAATACTCCCACGTCTCGGACAAAAGGGGGAAAACACAAGTCATGCAGTTCATCGTCGTTTTCAATTCATCGGTGTGGTTATTTAATCAAACATCTCACCCGCTTAGAGAGCCGGTACGTTAAGGACCAACTTGTTCGTAGGGATAAGGGTGCGACCCTTCCTACGATTCTTGGTTATGTAAACGAAAAGGGGGATGAAAACCATTCCATTTCACCCACAGAATCCACGACTACTATTTCGCTGCATCCACGATCATTTCCCATCGTCGACGCTACACGCCATACCACCCTTCTTCGTCGAACGGGCTACTAGGGTGGAGAGAGAGAGAGAGAAAGAGAAAGAGAAAGAGAGAGAGAGAGAGAGAGAGAGAGAGGGAGAGAGAGAGGGAGAGACACACGCGACACTAAACTTCTACGATAACGTTAGATCATGATTATCGTCGTCGTCACGATACCCACTCGGGCTTAGTTTTCCAACCATTTGTCGGGATTTGTTTCGGATACGAATGGATTCGGTCTCGTGGCAATGAAAACAATATGCCTCTTTTCAAATGAAGGGGAGATCTCCTTCCTGATTATATACAAAGATTTATAGACCTTCCCAGATCATTCGAATAAATATACGATTTGTATAATACAATATCATCGGCTTAATCAAGAAAAACAGTACTATCGCGCCCTATACGTACAATTACTCCGCCCTATATGATTTATATATATATATATATATATATATATATATATATATATATATAATTTTAATAATTTTTCTAATCGATTCTTTTTTTTTTCTTTTCTTTTTTATGTAATCCTGATTTTATGTAAAATATGATGAAGGTGTAACGTACTTTTTCGTACTTGATAATTTATTGACATATTATTAATCTGATATATATATATATATATATGTATGTATGTATGTTATAATAAATATAAATGTTTTACAAAAAAATATTATTCATAATTTATTCATAAACAGATATATATATACATATATTTTTATACCTATGGATATCTATTATTCCTTCATATAATAATTTGTAATTTACGTATAATTTATAATAATTATTACATCATATTATATATATATATATATATATATATTTTCTTACATGACACATATACAAATCGTTATTCCTCCTTAATGTATAAATTAACAAATATTCATATAATTAATCGATAAAAATAATATCCAACGAAAGAGAAACAACTTTTCTTCCATCCTTTAACAATATCCATAATTACATATGTTAATAATTAATAATAATTCGTGGTAAGCGTTAACTATTCCATCATGATACTAACGCGCGTGATACGTTTTCTTATTAACGAGGCAAGCACATCCGTTAAACTTTCACATATATACGGACTGTTCGTCCGTCCGTACGCGTACACCGTCGAAAAGATAAATTTGTATAAGTCAGTGCGAGAGGAGGACGTCCTCGAAGATTCGTTGACAGGCACGTATTAAACTCTCTCTCTCTCTCTCTCTCTCTCTCTTTTCCCCTGCCACGCAACTCCGCAGCTTCTTCCCCTTTACGCGGCTCGTTTCTCGCATTTGTCAACGGGGACCACCGTAAAGCGAGAGAGAATAAACGCGCCGAAGCGTGCTGCCATTCGAATCGTGTGTCAACGCTCGACTCGTAAGAATACCTGACGCTTACGAGAAACGATCCACCCCCTCCCCCTCCCGTCTGCCACCTCCCCCATCTCGGCCATTTCTACGATAGATGTAAGCTCTATCCATCCATCCATCCATCCATCCATCCATCCATACATACATACATGCATCCATTCGTCTGTCCGTCTGTCTGTCGGTCGATGGAAAAGAAAAAAGAAAAAAAAAAAAATAAAAAAAAAAGAAAGGAGAAAACAAAACGATCAAAATAATCTCTTTTTTTTTTTTCTTTTCTCTTCGATCGCTCCGCGATATCGTTAAGAAAATTTGTAATTAAATTAAATTTCCATCGTATAACATTGAATAAATTTGACAAATCTACGAATGTTACGAATGTTAAGAATAAACGTTGTGATGTTTATCTCCGCGCGCGCGCGCGCGCGTGTGTGTGTGTGTGTATGCGTTCGTACGAATAACGAATCGTTCGATACTCTTAGAAATAATAGACACACCATGATATTCGTTTCTAATAGAACCGATAATACGAACGGAAAACGACTGTAACCATAAATCTGACAATTATAATAATTAATACCTAATTGTAATATTAATTGCGAATAATTAATTATCGTAAATCCGATATATCAGGGTGTTTTCAGTTATTCCGTCGTGGTTAACGTTAGTAGAGGAAAATAAATTGTTGATGGCACCATAAACATTCGTGATGTCCAACGGAACTCGATGTAGAACTCGACGGTAGATATCGAAAGACGAGACACGCGCACACACACGCACACACACACGCGCACACACACACACACACACACACACATGCGCATATGCATACGCGCGCGCGCGCACGGGACGGGGTGGGGGTGAGGTAGGAGGAGAGGGGAAAGATCGTGCGAAACCACAGCGATTTCCTTCGATAATTTATGACGATTATTATTTTCGCGTTGTCGAGTGGGAGGGATAAAATGAGGAGGAGGAGGAGGAGGAGGAAGAGATTCTCGATGGCAAAGAAGGAACCCGAGTGAATCAGATTTATCGCCGCTTTGCGAGGTATAAGGCGGCATAGAAACGAAGCCTCTAAGGCTCGTAAGTCACGGTGTTGCTCTCATACTAACTTCGTAGGTATATAGTCAATATACCATAGGGTATACGGGGCGGGAGGGGGTGGGGTAAGTGGGTATAGACAAACATTGATGCAAACTGGCGTCCATTACAAAAGAAAACTCGAATAGCACGGGCAAGGAACTCTTTGGTTTGGCTTGATCATCTTGTCGTGCTTGTAATTATCGAAGGAATCGAGCCAAACGCGAAGAAAGGAGAAGCAGAGGGAGAAGGAAAAGAAGAAAAATAAAAAGAAGAAGATGAAGAAGAAAGAGAGCAACCTAATTAAAATTATATATAGTATCTACTTGTAGGTATACGATTTTATATTTCTCCCAATGAGAGAAGTAGAGTACGATAAATTTTTCCCTTTCGACGTACCTAATTTTTTTTCTTTCTATTTTTTTTGTTTGTTTATAGAAAGGGTAAAACATCGTCACACACACACACACACACACACATATATATAATATGTATGTATGTATGTATGTGTGTATATGCGTATTGGCATGTATGTGCGTGCGTGTTAAAAAATAAGTTAAGAGAAAACGTAGTAGAACCTATCCACCGATGCTCTGTAAGGATCAAAGGAAGACGAGAACGTCAAGAATAACAACAACAACGACAACAACGATAATAATAATGATAATAATAATAATAATAATAATAATAGATCGTAGTATAGTAATAGTAATAGTAGGAACAGTAATAGCACCGCAAGAAAATGTTTTCTAACATAACGCAGTGCGGTGAAGTATAAGTTATTGTTTATGGGTCCAGGGAGTCGGATGATCTATCGCGATGGTCGGTATGCCACGATAGCGCCGTGCGCAAAACCCGTAGAGCCCATCCACCGTATAGTATGGCGGAGAGACACCGTATCTAACCCCCATTACAGAGTCACCGATGCCAGGACACGATCTCAAATACACACTCTCGAGGGTGCTTCTTATCAGGGGAGGAACAGTCGTACACAACGGCGTACCGTACTTCGTCATTAATCAGCCAGAATACACGCCTTGTACTTCCTAACTTAAGAGCAAAGGAGACCGAACGATTTTCGCACGGAGTAAACGACGACGACGACAAAGACGACGACAAAGACGACGACGACGAGGAAACCTTTTGTGTTCCTTTAAAAGTGATTTGTTGGATTTACGACGGCCGGATCCTAGACGACGACCGTGAAATTGAGAAACTCCCTTTGACCCCCGGTCATCCAACGGATATTACCCTCTCTATCTCGCTTCCATAATTTTATTAATTAACACTTTATTCTCTCTATTAAAACAAACTTAATTAGTTGTACGGATATTATATTACTGAATGATTGTACGACGAAGTGTATATTACAAACACACACACACAAACACACACATATGTCTTTACAATAACGTTATCAAATCATTTCACGATTTTCGATCGATCGATTAAAAAAAAAAAAAAAAAAAACGATCGACTCGATCGAAGAGAAATATTATTGATATATCATCGTACCATTCTACTCGTAATACATCGGCCCGATATTCCAGTGAATCGTCTTTTTACTCTATCGAATAAACGTTTTACGAGTATGATTCTATATTCAACAAAAAAAAAAAACATATATAAAAGTATTTAATAACAAATTTTTAACGATCCTAAATAACGACGAATAAGATTGATACTATAAACTCTCTCTCTCTCTCTCTCTCTCTCTCTCTCTCTCTTTCTCTCTATCAATTCATCTTATCCTCTCTATTAATCAAACTCAATTTTGTATACAATTTTATATATTTCGATATTGTTGTCATTGCCCGATGATTCACGATCGATCGATTAAAATAATCGACGCGATCAAAGAGAAGATAATAATATTATTGAAATGTTCTCGTCCCTTTTATACTTCGGACTGACATATTTTTTTTTAATCGAATAATAACCACCCGTTATGTATATAATCATATCTCAAGAAACAAAACAAAAAAAAAAAAAACAAGAAAAAACGTATCCAACGACGAATCTCCGACGATCCTGATAACAACAAATAAATATAATCGATACTATACCGATAACAGTAAATATAATCGATACTATATTCCGAGCGAGATGATTCTAAACGGTGTATGCTGCAACGAACGTTGAATCGCGTCGTCTGAAGTATCGTATTATTCCATCGAAAAAAGATTCTCGCAAGGACAAGAGAGATAGATAGATAGACACACACTGTGTGTGTGTGTGTGTGTGTGTGTGTGTGTGTGTGTGTGAGAGAGAGAGAGAGAGAGAGAGATAGTCTGGTGGAGCATGAAAATGGCTTCGGAAGGAAAAGATCGGAGTTAACAATATATCGAAGGTCGCAATATCTCGGAGGTCACAATATCGGAGCATGAAGAATTATCGAAACGTTTTCTCGCTCTTTTCGATAAGAAAAACGAGATGAGGTTAGGTAGTGGGAAGGATGGTAGGAGGGATATAGGAGGGGGGCGACGGGAGGGGGAGAGGGGGGGGATGGGGGAGATCGTGGAAGAGGAGAAGAAGGTTATGGGGTGACGTAGTAAAAAAGTATAGAGGGAGGGAGAAAGAGAGAGAGAGAGAGAGAGAGAGAGAGAGAGAGAGGGGTGGGGTGGTCGCAGTGATGGTTCCCCGTAATCAAAGGGACACCGAGAAGACGTGCCCTTGAAAAGAAGCTCTGAACTCATTTCTTGCGGTCGTTCCGCACGTGAGTCCCTCGTACGTTCCACGGATGACACCCGAACGCTTTTATTACCCATAATCGGTAGTACTTAAGGATCGTTCACGTGTGCGATAACGCGCGGCGCCTTGAAAGAAATGCCCCGGACTTTTATCTATATCTATCTCTCTCTTTCTCTAATTCGAGCGAGAGAGAGAGAGAGAGAGAGAGAGAGAGAGAGAGAACAAGTACAAATCGTTGTTAAAGATGGCGCTTCGATACTCTCGACACGGATCATTCGGTCGACCGATCGTCGGTCATAAACGCGTTTCCTTTTTACTTTTGTTTTCCGTTTCTCTTTCGACGCAGAACAAGGAAAAACGGGGGATCCGGTGTACTATCGACTCGGGCCATTTTGTAGTGTTTCGCGATCAAATTTATGAAGGTCGTTTTGCGAGTGATTAAGAAAGAAAGAAAGGAAGGAAGGAAGGAAGGAAAAACGAGAAATAAGAGAAGAAGGAGGAAACGGACGTTGGGATTCTTTTCCCTCTTTTCTCTCTTTCCTTTTTTGTTGTTTTCTTTTTTTTTTTTTTTTTCATTCGTTTAGTTTCTACTTTTTTTTTTTTTCATTTATTTATATGCCAAGACGACATCCACTCGAATGTACGAAGTCGAACGTGATGGTCGATGGTGGTAAAGTAAAGAAGCGATCGTACTTTGATTTATTATCTCTCTCTCTCTCTCTCTCTCTCTCTCTCTCTCTCTCTTTGTTACGTCCCGATCGCGACAAATCGAAAATTCGATCGATCCCCCCCCCCTTCCGCCAACCCCCCTCCCCGATCGGGACACCGCCATTCGACGTGATTTTAAACGGGAACGTTCAACTGTGACATACGTAGAGACAAGTACGTACCTATAAACGTTGGTAACGTTCGTCCCGTCGGACGCTGCTTACAAATCGATCGATTTGTCCCTCCCGAATGTACGGTCCAACGAACGGGTCGAACGACTTTGTGTATAGCTATAAGGATCTTTACGATGATCCCCGTAAAGAACTCGAGTTAATTCATGCCGACGACGTCTTGCGTATCGAATAATTAATCTACAGTAATGTCCCCAGTCTCTCTCTCTCTCTCTCTCTCTCTCGTTTTCTCGTTTTCTTCTTTTTCTTTCTCTTACGCCAAAAGAATTTGTCCTGCCACTTTCCCACGGATATTTCGGGGAGGAGGAGGAGGAGGGGGGGAGGAGTGAGAGGGGCAGAGGGTGGGGTGTATACGAAAGGATCCAAGTTAGGTTTATAACTCGTAACGGCCGAGAGAAATCGCGGATTCCTTAGCAATGACTACGAGAATTCGCATGTAGCGATATTTAATAAGGTCCTTTTGGTAAAGGTAGCCGAGGGGATATAATAGCGAGAGATGGGTGTTGTGAACGCGTCAGCGGAATGGGACCACCCAAACAGGCCCAACGAGCCCGCATGCGCGTATGTGAAACTCCGCTAAAGCATGGCCCATAGAACCACCCATGGGGTCTTCTCATGGATCACTCTCCACTTCTCCTCTTTATCTCTCTCTCTCTCTCTCTCTCTCTCTCGCTCTCGCTCTCGCTCTATCTCTATCTCTCTCTTTCCCCATCTATCTTTCCCTCTCTCTCTCTCTCTCTCTCTCTCTCTCACTTTCTTTCGGAGTCACCTAAGACGGTAGCCGAATTGTTTCCATGCAAACGAACGGACCACGATTAAGAAAGTGTCCGACGAGACCGACTCGGAATGCGGGTCCAAACTCGAATGGCTAAGAAACTTATCGACGACGTTCATCTTAGTTTCTTCTCTCTCTCTCTCTCTCTCTCTCTCTCTCTCTCTGTCTGTCTGTCTGTCTCTCTTTTTCCCTCTGTGTGTCGCCTTATTTCGTTTGTGGAGCATTCGGTGACGGTTAATGCTCGATTTTCTGCGAGAATCCATTGATTTCTTAAAGGACGAACATTGCGACGACATTTTTCACTGACGATCCCGAAAAGGAAATATCTCATGTTATTCTTTGTCCTCCCCCCACCCCCACCCCACCCCCCTCTCTCTATATATATATATATATGTATATATATGTATATATCTTTCTATCTATCTCTTTTATTTTTCGTTCGATAAAGTATATTCATTTTGTTTCATTTATTCTCGTAATCGAAAATGCAAACGACTGTAGCTCGTTTTAATAATGAATCTCCTTTTTCAAATTATTGTCTGTCGATATAGAAGGCGCGCGTGTGTGCTCGTCTGTGTGTGCGTGTGTGTGTTTGTGTGCGCCCGAGGAGTCGAGTGTAGTGTATCACCGTTTCTTCCTATCGAAATCGAGTCAACACTTTCACGCGTATGTATATATATATATATATATATATATATATATATATATATATATATATATACGATTAGCAATTACCGTACTCCGATAAATTCCCTCGGGGTGCAAATCACCGGTTATGCTATCTTTCCATGTGCGTTCGCTACGATTGCGATAATTAAGCGATGCAAAGAGGGATTTCAACGTAATGGTACTCTCGATGTCCACCCAATTAAATGGAATACGTGATACCAGGCGAACAATTATATAATAATACGTGAAAACGATAGAATTTTCATTAACAATGTATCCAATAAATATATATATATATATATTTTCCATTATAAAATATTTTCTCGATTGAGTATTATTTCATTTATATTTATTTAATCTAACTATTGAGAGAGAGAGAGAGAGAGAGAGAGAGAGAGAGAGAGAGAATGCTGGAAGGAGAAAATAAAATAAGATGACATAGTGATAATATTGTAGTTTAATAGAGAAACGAAAAGAAAATCTATTGAAATCATATCTTTTACAGAATTTTTTTTTTTTTTAATATTTTTAATATACAAATCTATATCTTATAGATATTTATATTTAACGTAATTTAAATCGAGTGGGAATAAAATAAAATTGTCCGGTACAAATAGTTCGAACGAAAAAATAATAAATCTATTAAAATCATATGTGTATATTCCTGTATACACACACACACACACACACATATATATATATATTTATGAAGATCTTTAACAATGTATAAACCTACATTACATATTTATTAAACGTAAAGATTGATAGAGAATAAAACCCTCCCAAAAAAATAGGAAAACGACATCGAACGGACAGAGCCTGAACGAGTTCTTTATATCTACTTTTCATCTTAATCGAACTCGATCTAGCGTGTTAAGAAGTAAAACTTGTTATCGATTTTATACAATTAAAAAAAAAAATATATATATATATATATATATTTATACACAAAAACAGGTATGCGTTGTGTCACGTAGATGTATCAGAAAATGTGGGTTAACGAGCATCGGGTTCGTTGGCTCGGCCTCTCGTTCGGCGATAATTAACTTCGATGCTACCGTTCGGTTAAAACCGCGGCCACCAACGGGAAAAAGATATCGCGAATGTAACGTACGATCGCGAACGTCGTAACAAAAACTTCTACTATATTCCTTTACCGACATCGACGTCGAGCAAACACCTGTTAATTGATTGCTTCGACCGGTCTTCCTGATAACCACCTGATCACGCCAATCTCTGAATAATTATTATTTATTTATAAGCATACGAACACGAATGCACTCGCTTATACTTGTACAGATAAACGCAAACTGACACACAGGACAGATATACACACATATACATACGTATATTTATATATATATATATATATATTTATTTATTACTAAATTTATATTACATAATTACATAATTATTATCGATCGATCGTTCGATCTCGTTCATTTGGGAATATACAATTATTTATTTTCGAACACTCTGATATCCTCCTCTTTACTAATCGAACGATTATTACGAAACTGATCTAAGATAATAGAAACGATATCGTACAAATAGGATAAGAGAAAGAAAACGATAGGGGAAACATTTTTATCTCCATTGAGAAAACAAATCGAATATAAATCGTGGAAAGATCAAAGCTTCGAAATTCCTTTGACGGTGGTGGTTGTTGGATTTGATCGAGGAACTAGACCGGATCCAAGATCTCGCGAAGGTAACAGCTGATTTTTTGCTCGATCCGGAGACACAGAAGAGGAGCCCGAGAGAGATATAAAAAAAAAAGAGAGAGAGAGAGAGCACGAAACGATCAATCGATCTCGTCGATCCACGATTAAATTATATTTTTATTTGTAAACTACAACGATGGATTACTTCCTATTTCCCAATTAAATAATTATTATAAAACTGATAATCGTAACGGCAAAACGAAATTCTAACGAGGATAAAGAAAAAGAGAGAGAGAGAGAGAGAGAGAGAGAGAGAGAGAGAGATCGAGAAGAAAAGGAAAGAAAAAAAAAAAAAGAATTATTCTCCATCGAGAAAACAAATCGAATATAAATCCGTGTAAGGATCGGAGCTTCGAAATTCTTTTGACGGTGGTTGTTGGATTTGATCGAGGAACTAGACCGGATCCAAGATCTCGCGAAGGTAATAGCTGATTTTTTGCTCGATCCGGAGACATAGAAGAAGAGGGCGTGCGAGAGAAAGAAAGATAGATACATAGAGAGAGAGGGGGAGAGAGAAGGAGAGAGAAGAAGAGAGAGAAAGAGAGAGGGGACGAAGCGGGGGCTTTTATTGGGGCTTAAGCTGTCGGGAAAAGAAGGTGGCTCCATGATAGATGCGAGCGAACAACAACTACATGGGTGGCCCGAGCCCGTCACAGGAGTCGTACTAGCCACCCCGAAGACATTCGCCGTCTCTGATATCGCAAGTGGTTTTATATAACATTTTCACGATTATATGATTCCATTCGTTCCTCCTCATCTCTTCCCATCCCTTATCCGGGAAACCTTTTGCCAATCGTTAAACTTATTTTTTATTCTCGAACGAACGAAACCCACCAAGACCCATACGGATGTGTTCTAGTTCCACGCGTTTTAACGATCAATCGTTTCCATATCTTGTGATTGATGTCGATTGGAAAATCGATACGTCGTTACTTTTCGGTATGGTCGATTACGTATTCATCCTTACCATACCCTTTTCCGCATGATTAATATCGACTGGGTCAACGTACGTTGCGTTAAGTATATCGTTCTGATACGTTTATGTGCGTCAAAGCGATGTTCTACGACGTATGTGATAGAGAAAAAAAATAAAATAAAAAAAAAAAAAGAAAAGAAAGAAATGAATAAATAAGAATAAAAGAAAAGAAGGGAGAAATAAGGGAAATGAAATGTGAACGTTTATAGGACGACGATTTATTGAGATCGTACGTCGATTGATCGAGAAAGGGTGATCGATTTTAAATGATATCGTAGATGGAAGGGAATCGATGCTAACTGGAAGCATCGCATAGCTCGCTCTTTCGTTCCTCTTCGTTCTCGCGTTTTCCTGTACGTTTTATTTCATTTCTTTTCTCTTCTCTCTCTCTTTTTTTTTTTTCGATATAATTTTTTTTTCGTTAAGAATGCTCGAGGCTTGCGCGATCCTGTATTTTTGTTTTTTAAATCGTGCGAACGCGTGTAAGCATCGATATCTTTTTATATTTTCGAGACGCTACACGGGATCACCGAATTTTCACGCAGTGAAGAGAGATAGATGGATAGATGGATAGATAGAGAGAGATAGAGAGAGAGATCGAAAGAGAGAGAGAGAGAGAGAGAGAGAGAGAGAGAAAGGGTAGAACCTCGAAACGAGTAGCGAGTTGTAAATTCCACGGGAAACGCAGCTGCACTCGCTGTTTTTTGTAATGCGATGCGCAGAGACAGAGAGAGAGAGAGAGAGACAGAGAGAGAGAGAGAGAGAGAGAAGGGAGGGGGGGAGCGGAAGTATAGTCGAGTGTACATGACAGTCGAGCTGTAATCGTATAATGGTACATAAACTACACACGGAGGGGATGCGACCGTGGTGCATATAGATCCCACGCCGAAATAAAATACCCTGAACTCTCACCCCTCGCCCTCCGTCGCGAACGAACGAGAGACTAACAAAAATAAAAAAAAAATAAAAAAAACTGCAAAAAAAAAAAGAAAAAAAATAGAAAAAAAATACCCCCAAAAGGGCCCCGACATTCCTTTTTAACCATCGACGATCGGCGCGGCTGACCCGGCTCGTTATTGGCGCGTTGCTGCGAAACGTTCGGCTCGATTAAAAAAAAAAATCTCTTTTCTTCGTTGCATCCGTTGCGAGCAACCCTTCCACGTCTCAACCCTCGACCACCTCGCCCTCTCTATCCACCGTTCGGCGTTGAATTTTCTTCCCGTTGAGATTAGTGATTTTGATGGCGATCCTTTATCTCTCTCTCTCTCTCTCTCTCTCTTTCTTCGACATTACTTCTTCCTCTTTTTCTTTATTTGGTTTATATAATATATCTGCATCTACCGGTGTCCTGTCAAAAAAAAAAAAAAAAAAAAAAAAAAAAAAAAAAAAAGGAAAGAAAAAAATGAAGAAAGATAAGATACGATAATAATCGTTATAAAATATCAATGTGGATTAAAAATTATGCCTATTTAAGCCGTAAGTTTATTTTGATCGAGTTTGTACGTACATACATACGTACATACATACATACATAGGTACATACATATATAGCATTATCGATCAACGCATGAGAATACGTATGTGTTACGATGTCCCTCAATTTCCTTCCTTCTCTCTCTCTCTCTCTCTCTCTCTCTCTCTTTTTTTTTTTACTAAAAATAACGTTCCTCGTGTCGATCGATAAGCGAAAATTAAACTCGAATATCAAAGTCCATTTATTATTATTGTTATTTTTTTTTTTTTTTTTTTTTCTTTTAAACGCACACGCCCGTAAGATATAGGAGCACGCGAGCGAATCTTCTTCCTTCCTTATAAGAGGCCACCCGCGAATTTAAACGACGAAGTGGGCTGGGGAGAAGGTGGGGGAGGGGTGTCAAAGGACAAGCTCATATGGACGAGTATAGTAGACGATGATACGTAGATACTTTTACTAGGTATGTACATACTTACGTATCTACGTGCATATATATATATGTGTGTGTGTGTGTGTGTGTGTACACGCATACATAAATCGAACGAATGCACAACGACGAGGACAACGACGACACGATTTTGTCGCATCATTATCGTGACGTGCATCGCCCCGAGCAACTTCTTCTTCTTCTTCTTCTTCCTCCAACTCCTCCTCCTCCTCCTCCTCCTCCTCCTCCTCTTCGTCGTCGTCGTCTTATTCTTCTTATTCTCTTTTTTATTCTTCTTCTTCTCCTTCTTCTTATTCTTCTTATTCCTAACGATCCCCAAGTGACTTTGGCCTTTTCCGTTTGTCCTTTTTCTCGAATAAGCTAAGTAGGAACCGATTGGTGTGGTTCCGAGCTCATCTCGGAGTACGATTATGAATCGTTAGACGTTGCATTAATAGATATATTTCGATCTCCCCCCCCCCCTCTCTCCCTCTCTCTCTCTCTCTCTCACTCTCTCTCACTCTTTCTTTATCGTTTTCTCTTTCAAATTTATTCCCTTCCGACTAAGATCTCTAACGACAAATTTTATCGATACTGACAATAGTCACGTCGACCGACAATTCTCTCTCTCTCTCTCTCTCTCTCTCTCTCGTTCTTTTTACGACTGTCGCCGTTACTTCCTTTTTTTTTTTTTTTTTTTTTTATACATATACAAAAATCGATAAAACTTTTCGTTATCGTATCCATTTATTTATTCCCATTCCACGAAATGTATTATACATTACGTGCCGCGTTTTATTATCTTAATATAATATAATATATTCTCGTCGTATATATTCGATTACGTATTTTATCAATGATCATCGAAAATGAGTAGCTCGAAATGTACGATGATACGAAATTGATAATAATCGAGAGAGAGAGAGAGAGAGAGAGAGAGAGAGAGAGATCACGATGGAATAATCTCGTTATATCTATCTCCCTGTAGACATTATGTAAGCCTATTAGGAAGACACGAAAGATTCGGGAAAGAGGTATGGGCAAAGCCTCGGAGAATGCCGAAAAGAATGAGAGAGAGAGAGAGAGAGAGAGAGAGGATTTAAAAAGTCGGCAGAAGGAAGAAACTCCCGATGAGATTCTGGCTTTAATTAGTTGGAACCGCCAACTCGAATGGCAACAATCGGATGGAATTAATGATGTCGCAGATAAGAAAAAAGTCTACCACCTCTCTCTCTCTCTCTCTCTCTCTCTCTCTCCTTCTCTCTCTTATCTCTCCATCCTTATTTCTTTAATCATCACCTCGAACTATGTTCTTCTACGATTTCTTATCGTACAATCCTGTCGACGTTTGAGAACAAAATCGCGACCTATCCGTAATACTTATAGAAAAATCATTCGCCAGTTTCGTTTCGTTCGTTATTTCGATTAAAAAAAAAAAAAGAAAAAGAAAAAAAAAATCCCAAATCCGTAACACGTTCTTTATATTTCATAATTCTCGTTCGAAATGAAATACGATGTATTAATCATTTTCGAAAGATGCGAACGAATAACGATGAATATTCCCTTCGAAAGGCCGCAATCGCGAGCGTCTATCGGAATGAAATGAAAAAAAGAAAAAAGAAAAGAAAAGAACAATAAAATAAAATAATAAAAAAAGAAGGGAAAGAAAGAAAGAGAGAGAGAGAGAGAGAGAAGAAAGCAGAGGTTTACGTAAGTATTTTGCGGGTTTATGCGCTACGCGTTATGAGAACCCCTGGCCCGTTTACAATTAAGCAATGTAACCGAGTCGCAGACGCGTGGAGCGTCGTGTGTGGTCCCGGGACTCGAATCCCACCTCTTTCTCTCTCTTTCACTCTTTCCACTCTTTCGCTACCACCACCACCACCACCACCACCATCATCACCATCGCCACCACACAACAACCACCACCACCACCATCATTACTACCACCACTCTTACTACGTTGCTCCCACCAGTATTCCTTCAACGAGATTCTCCAAGCTCTTAACATAAGCGCTGCTGCTCCTTTACCTTCTTCTTTTTTCTCTCCTTCCCCTCCTCTCTCTCTCTCTCTCTCTCTCTCTCTCGCACTCACTCTTTCTCGCTTCTCAACTCGTTTACCATCTTCGTCAGAGGTAGCGAACGATGGTGACTCATCGAGCCCCATTGGCTAGCACCAATCCTTTGGGAATTCCTCGTCCGTCGATCGTCCTTGCTCGTTCAAATCGTAAAGAAAATCTTTACAAGTGGAAAATTGACTGGTCACGGAAAATCGCAGTGAAACATTCGAAAAGGCGTTCGTAGGAATGAGAATATTAATGAACGACGATACGTGGGTCGAATTTATAGGATCCGGTATATTGATTTTCGATTTATATAATATTTTGTATTACCCGTTTTGTTTTCCCATTTTCTTTACCGAGTGAGTACGTGAATAGTTGTTGAGTAATTAACAACTTGTTTTAATATTCGGAGGATAGAGCTGTGAGTGTTGGTGGTTGTTTGAAGTTTGGCTTGTCGAAAGGCGAGGATGCGTAAAGATTGACACGACGTCACGAAACTAAATACCTTACGAACGGTCGATCAAAAAGAGAGTGAGTGAGAGAGAGATAGAGAGAGAGAGAGAGAGAGAGAGAGAGAGAGAGAGAGAGAGACGATGAAAGGATCAGCTTCACCGACTTGGAAACTGTCACAAAGGATCCGATGGATCTCTGCGGCGTCACTTAATTCTCGTTAAAGTCGTCCCACGAGGATCGGATCGTTGACGATCGAGGATCACCTTACTCGATCTTGCCAGCCCGAGTTTCGAGCTTAGATCGTGTCTTTTCTAATAAAAGCATTCGCTCGTTTAGATCGTACCGATCTTATTTACCACCATAAGACACACAAAAATATCCCTGGTATTTTTCTAGGATCTTTTTTTTTCTTCTCTCTTTCTTTTTCCCCTTTCTTAATTCCTCTCTCTTCTCTTCGGTCGAACGACGATCCGACGACGATCCGATTATTTTCTTTTATACCCGTAAGGCAAGATCACGTTTGCGATTATTATCGATGATCGTTATTGTAATGTGATTGTTATTAAATTATGGATAATTATTTATCTGGTCGTAGTTAAATTTGTAGATATTTTCGTATTAGAGTTAGGATAATGAGATCAGCATAACGAAATGATTCCCAGTATAAATATACATATACGTACATTGTTATTATTATTATTATTATTATTATTATTATTATTATTATTAATCATTATTAATTATTATTATATCGTATCCATAATTCTTTCTTCGATCACGGACAAATTTATTTTGACATTAGCATCGAAATAACGAAATGATTTCAGCTGTTTATATCGTAAGATTTATAACACCCCCTCTCCCCTCATATAATCATTGTTATCGTTGAATCGTCTCGACGGTTTTTTTTTGTCTATTTCTTGTTATTTTTTTTTTTTGTTTTCAGTTCGATACAAACAATATACTTCGATCGGGGGTTAACGAGAACGATTGGATTTTTCGGATTTTTCGATTGGCCAACTACCATTAACGGATTCGTATAAGACAAATACGGGGAGGAATCGGTTCGATCCGATTGATTCTTGGGATCTCTAAAATGGCCAAAGCATATTCCTCGTAATGCTCGAAGCGGTTAATGAAGAGTTCGACATATCCCTGGATGGCAGCTGACGTTGCATTCATGCATGAGAGTGGCGCGTCCCCCGATCGTTTGACTCTCATCGCGAGATATAAAAACGAGCCGGCCTCCGCGAGTTTTGTGCTCATCGCGGTGCCCGGTAAAGCGCCTTCCGTTGACCGAACGAGAAATCAACCTGGAGGAAGAAAAGAAGAAGAAGAAGTAGGATGAGGATGAGGAGGAGGAGGAGGAGAAAGAAGGAGGACAACAGAGAGAGAGAGAGAGAGAGAGAGATCAGTCGATCGAAAGAAAATTTCAGAAGGGTTCCCTCGTCGTCGTCGTCGTCGTCTTCGTCGTTGTTGTCGTTGTTGTCGTTGTTGTTGTTGTTGTTGTTATTGTTGGGCCACACATCGAGTTGCCGGAACATGCGGATTGAGCCATTAAACTTTGCCAGGGTCTACTTCGAGGAAGTCGAATGAACAGAGTGAGAGAGAATGAGAGAATGAGAAAATGATTGAGAGAGAGAGAGAGAGAGAGAGAGAGAGAGAGAGAGAGAGAGAGAGTTATTGCCAAAGAGTGTTCCTGTGTTTGTAAGTACACGTATTTACTACTTCCTACGATACGACGGTTTTGAGAACGAGGATATTGCCCGAACATAATACTCTCGGGATTCTTTGTTATTTCTTATCTCGATAGATCGATAAGTCCGTCGAACGTACTGTACGTTTATTTTTTTTTATTTTTTTATTTTTTCTAACGACTATATATATATCCGCCATTTTATATTACGTTTCGTACGAAACGATCGAATACCATATGGAAATTGAAAGCCTGCTACGATTTATATATATATATATCCTTTCTATTTCATGTTGATGTAATAATAACGTACCCTTGTATGATCATGTTCATAGAACGATTATTATAATCACGCGAGACATTCGCGTACACACACACACTCTCTCTCTCTCTATCTCTCTCTCTCTCTCTCCCCCTTTTTTTTTATCTAACGTTAAAACCAAGAATCCTTTCTATTTCGACTTAAAAAGATGCATCCGCTCTGTTCCAATCAGATCCAACTCATCCATTCGTATCGAATAGATCTTCACGGCTATTATCCACAATCCCATGATATAAAAGAAAGATATAAATCCTCAACGTACGTACGTGCAACGTATAAGTACGTACGCATATAACTACATATTTAAATACGCGATCACTAAAGCTTATAAGGCGAAACTATTATGAGATGAGAAGTCGTAGTTAGTCATCGAATTTTTTTTCTTTTTTCTCTTCTAAGACGATAGGGGAAGGGGAGAGGGAGGGTGGGGGGAACGATTCGCAAAAATAGAGAAGAAGGTGATACCACTCTCGGTCTAACGTTCCAGGCTAAAGGGAATAATAGTAATGGTAGTAATAGTTGTATTAGTAGTGGTACTCGTACTGTTAGTAGTAGTAGTAGTAATAGTAGTAGTAGTAGTAGTAGTAGTAGTAGTAGTAGTAGAAGTTCCAAGAGTTCGTGAGCGAGAAGACCTTCCAAGAGATAATTTATTGGTCAATCAAAATGACGCATGGAGGTATAAGGTGACACGTCAGCGTACACGGCTGACCATTAATTTTAATACCCGTCAGCATCGGGATCCACCGTTGGGATCCAACGTCGCTTTTCTACGTCCCTCCCCCTCCTCCCCCTCCTCCTCCTCCTTATCCTCCTTCTCGTCCTTCCTCATCTCTCCTCGTCTCTTCTTCCCTCGGCAATGGTATCCATCGGCATTGGCTACCGGTACGACTAATGCCCCGTTCACTAACGACGATCATCCGTAGAGATCTCGATCTCTCGATCTCTCTCTCTCTCTCTTTCCGTCTCTCTCATCGCCGCTAGAAATTATTATCCTTCTCTCAATCACCATATACCGATCATCGTACGAGACACGCTAGAAACTTGCCGAACGATTTGAGAAAATTATTATCTAACGATATCTAAGTACCTACGCGATCTATCAATTTCTCGTAATACACGTCTAGTAATCATCGGCTTATTCTATCTTATCGGAACTGTAAACACTAGAAGGATGTTCCCGTTCGATCCATCGATCCCGATTATTACTTTACACCGCTCTTTCAGATATTTTTCTTTCCCTTCCTTTGTTCTTTCCCTTCTTCTTCCCTATCGTATTAATTTTCGTATTAATTTATTAATTTTCCTTGTATTTTTATTTTTTTTCTTGTTTCTTCCTTCTTTCTTTCCTTTTCTTTTTTAATCTCCTCCGAAGCGTCGTACGAAAAGTTTTTTGAATTTAAACGTTACTATCGTATCGTACGTACTAGTACACATATATGTATATATATATATATATATATATATATATAGCTTTAAACTTGCTCGAATATAAGTTGTATACGTAATACGTCTAGGTAGTATCGTCACAAGTATGAATACATAAGATGGGAATGCCGAAAGGGTCGTCGAAGGGTTAATGCCAGCTGTATCCTCGTTTCTTTTCGAAACGGGCCATCCTTTCTGCTCCGCTGGTATCTCATTTGTAAAGATTCCAACATAATGGTCAACCGGTAGTAGTAGGGTGGTAAAGGGGAAGGGGTGAGAGAGAGAATGAGGGAGGAGGGAGAAGGAGGGAAAGGGTAGCGTTCATCGCGATCTGCTTTATGGATCTCGCTCGGTTTGACCCCGTGGCTCCTTCTCCGAGGGACGTTTTACCTCTCCTCTTTCACTTCCCTACCTCCTACCTCATCTACCTCTTCTCCTACCTTCTCCTATCTTCTCTCCCTTTTCTCCCTCCGTCCTGTCTCTACCACCACCACCACCACCACCACCACCACCACCACCATCGCCACGAACGGACAGAAGCGCGAGTCTGTCAAGTTAAGCGCGATTCTAATCTGACAGGGACGTATTGGCTGCTCGTTGGTGTCCGTCGGGTGTGCACTCCGAACCAACTACATCGACCAACCATCGCAATTTTCTAACCCAACCATACCGTTCACTATAGGGTACGTAGGTACGTTGGTACGTAGGTACGTAGGTACGTACGTATGTATGTACATTAAATACTAACACTTTATTTCAATTCCCCTTTATCCTTTTCCTTCTTTTTTCTTTCTTTCTTTCTTTCTTTCTTTCTTTCTTTCTTTCTTTCTATCTTTCTCCTTTTACCTCTGACCTCACCACAACGTTTTTCCTCCCCCTCGTCCCTGAACACCCCTCTCCTGCGTCTCTGCACGTACGTACCCTCCGATACTCTATGGTCGGTTGTATCGTGGAAGATAATTAAAAGAGGATAAAAAGGAAATAAATAAATAAAGGCAAATGAAAAAGGAAAAGGAGAGAAGGATGGAGAAGCAAGGTGTTCTTTTATATATATATATATGTGTGTGTGTGTGTGTGTGTGTGTGTGTGTATCTCTTTTTTCTCTTCTCACGAACGGGCGATAAATCATTCGGGAAATGTCACTTTTTTATTGGGAGAGAATTTTTGATAAAGAAGAGAAAAAAAATAAATAAATGAAATAGAGAAGGAAATATCTAATCGTTCTTGCGATAAAGATTAATTAATGAGAAAGATAAAAAAATCTTATACGTCGTGCGTACGAACACACACACACACACACACACATATATATTTGACGCTTTTTTTATTTTCTCTTTCTTTTTTTACTTTCGTGATAACTATTACATAAGAGCCTCCAAAAAATTTCTTATAAAATTTTTTTACCATCGTGTGTTTACGATAAATACGTATTTCGATGGAAATTTAAATATATACAACATATATATATATATATATATATATATATATATATATATATATCTGCGCTTCTTTTATTTTCTCTTTTTTTTTTTACTTTCGTGATAACTATTACATAAGAGCCTCAAAAAAATTTCTTATAAAATTTTTTTACTATCGTGTGTTTACGATAAATACGTATATCGATAGAAATTTAAATATATACATATATAAATGTAGATATGTATGTATGTATGTATATATATATATTTAGTCTTATATATTTAGTATTTATATATATATATATAAATGTAGATATGTATGTATGTATGTATATATATATATATAGTCTTCCGAATAATTTTTTTGAAGTGTCAACCATTGTACACCTAAGAGCCAATAATGGCCTGGCATTTGTAAGATACTCAAAAAGAAAAATCGCTGACAGGTAGGTAAAGGTATCCCGGCTTA
Source organism: Dolichovespula sylvestris (assembly GCA_918808275.2). Classification (NCBI taxonomy): domain Eukaryota; kingdom Metazoa; phylum Arthropoda; class Insecta; order Hymenoptera; family Vespidae; genus Dolichovespula; species Dolichovespula sylvestris. The sequence continues at coordinate 10,011,365 of OU964962.1, read as the reverse complement.
CGTAGTAGGTCTGTCCTTGCGACTCGACGCGTCGTTCGTTTCGTCGAAGGGCGAATGTATAATGTCGAATGTAAAGAAGAAGAAGAAGAAGAAGAAGAAGGGCGGAAGTCCTCGCCGAAAGTAGTCGTCATCGATTATTCGTCGGTCCGATCTCTTCCATTCCGTAGCTTGTACGCTAATGTAAAGCTATTACTTACCGGTAACGGCAGACCTTTGCTGCCAGTGGCAGTGCACTTTGAAGATGGCAACGTTTCGTCAGCAACGAAAAAAGGATCCACTTAAGAAAAATGGAGCCACTTCGGGGGTCGAACTCGCGAGAGAAAATATAACACGGTCCCTTTTTAAAAGGGTAGGAGAACGGTAGGAAAAGCTCTTCTGTCCTTTCGAAGGCCTTGTCTTTTTTTTTTCTACTCTCTTTTATTTGTTTATGTATTTATTTCTTTTTTTCTTTTTTCTTTTTTTCTTTCCCTTCCTCGTAGGAGAAAAGTATTTGGAAATACGTCGAGGATCGCCAAATGATCACCGTTCGCTCTTTCCGTGCGTTTTACTTTTCTTTTTTTTTTCTGTTCTTTGTTTTTCGCTTTTATTATTTGCGCGTTCGTAAAACTTCATCCTAAAGCTTTGCTTGTGTTTCTAAGAAATTTCATTGTTGATAGGATAAGGAACAATCAGAGTCGAAAATAAGGATCGATACGATCTCACTCCCCGTTCGATCGTTCACGTATTTTATTCCGCAAATTCTATACTAATCAATTCGCAAAAATTCGAATTATAATTCGTTTTCGACGAACGTTAAATCGTTACAACGCGCGCTTTGTTTCCAGTATGTGACGGGATGTATGAAAAAAAGAAAAAAAAAAAAAAAATTGAAAAATAACCAAAGTAAAAAAATAGCGAGACCCTTCTCGATCAGCTCTAACGATCCTTTCAATTACGCGAGAGTGCACAAAACAAGAGAAAAAAAAAAAAAAAAAAAAAAAAAAATAGAAAAAATTCGTACGCGAGAGTAAACCGATGAAATGATATACCTAATCGAACGCGACCGGCTTCGTCCGTTGCAGCTTCTCGTTCTCTATTATTTTCTGATAGAAAAGAAAAAAAAAACAAGAAAGAAAGATGAGAAAAAATTTGAAGAAATAAAAAGAAAAAGAGAAACGAACGATTCCCGATCAAGGTACTGACTCATACATTGATATCGACCGCGAGTCTTCCTGCGTTGTAATTTACGATCTCGAACGAACGATAACGAATGACGAATTTGCGCGGGGTGTGACGTATAATCTTGCGAGATGGCGAAATGTGGGGGAGGGGGCTAGAGAAGGCAGAATAGACATTTTAGAGATTATTAGCTTCTAACTCACTAGCCTTTTCCCTCCATCCATCTCCCCCACCCACTCCACCCATTCCCCTCCGAACGAACGAACGAACGAACGAACGAACGATCGTAAAGGATCGTGCGCGTTCTTGCGCTTAAATATCGTCGAGATAAACGCGATTTGGTGCGTGCGGGTGGAGGGGTCAAAGGGGTTGGAATTAAAATCGAGCGTGTAGGGCCACGACCGCGTCGAGTCCTCTCTCGGTAGGTTAGAGTAGGGTAGGATAGGGTGGGATAGGGTAGGATGATATGGTAGGGTCGGTCGGTGAAGGGGAAGTGTGGTTGTAGGGAGAGGAATGGTTGGGTGGGATGGGGAGAGGGGAGGGGAAGCGGGGATAAACGAGCTGTGACGTGTGTGTTAACCGATACCGCTCACCATAACGCAACTCACGCACTGCGGTTACGGAATAACGTAGGCGTGGCTGCTTTGATATCAACGATGGCCACCTTTCGACTGTAAATCAATCGATATCGCGCCAGTACGAAGAGAGAGAGAGAGAGAGAGAGAGAGAGAGAGAGAGAGGAGGGGCTATATACGAGGAGGGTCGTAAGAGAGGGTGAGATAGTTCTCTGCTGCCATCGAGAAGCATGCGCCAAATGCTGAATGCGAATCGACCCGCCCTAAAGCTTTTATCCTTCATGGGGGTTGTTGCAACGCCCGACGATTATCTCCCTCTCTCTCTCTCTCTCTCTCTCTTCTCTCTCTTTTTATCTTGCATTAACAACGAACACTTTCGCGTTATCAAAATCCTTCGTGTAATATCACTCCATCGATCTTGTTGTTATCTTTCACACGTAGATATATATATGTATATATATTAGTATAGTATTATAGTACTTATGATATATATATATATATATATATATATATATATATATATATATCATGTATAGATCGTGAGAACTCTCTCTATCTTTCTCTCTCTCTCTCTCTCTCTCTTTTTATTAATAAGAATTATTTATATAACAAAAACGTATCTATTTGTCTTATTAAATGTAATTAATTAAATAATTAATTAAATAATAATATAATCAATGAAACGATTAAATTTGTTTAATTCGATAATTACCTGTTCCGTTGCAAAAAAACGTTTCCATCAGGTACTGTCTTTTTACGACTTACTTGCTTACTACAGTTTAATGTAAATAATATTTGGATTTATTTTTAGGGATACTAGGTGAAATGGGACGGGTTAATGTAAAAAATGACAGACACGTCGATCGATTTTTAACGTAGCTCGATAATGGGAATATTTAATCCGTTCTTTTCAGCATTATCATTATCATCATCATCATCATCATTATCATCATCATCATTATCATCATTATCATCATTATCAACATCATCATTATCATCGCCAACAACATCATCATCATCATCATCATCATCATCGGCATGATCATTATCATTATCATCAGCATCATCATATCATCATCATCATCATAATCACCATCATCATCATCATTATTATCATCATCCTCGTCGACATCTTCTTCTTCTACTCTTCCATCCTTTTCTTTCTTTCCTTCTCTCTCTCTCTCTCTCTCTCTCTCTCTCTCTCTCTCTCTCTCTTTCAATTATGTCTCTTTAAATAATTTTACAGGTATGAGTTCGTCGCGCGATTGGCGCTAACGCGTAAACGCCTACGCTCTCGTGCGATACAAGTAAATAAATAGCTAAAGTTTAAATTTTAAACAGTCTATGGGAAGAGGAGGAAAGTGTGTTTTGGGGGTTTTGGGAGGGAAAGGGGGTCGAGGGGCAAGAAGGTTACGTTGGTCGGATGGATGGATGGATGGGTGGGTGGGTGGGTATTAAGGAATTCTCGATGCTAAAACGGTATGATATGTACACGACGCTTTTTTTTTTTCCTTCATGTTTTTTTTTTCTCTCTTCTCTTCTCTCTCTTTTTTTTTCATCGTTCGATCGTGCATACGTATATGTATATAACTATACACACATACATACATTATATATATATATATATATATATATATATATACACGTATATAGTTTATATACCTATACATATACGATCCCTTTATTCTTCCTATTATCTACTGTCTCCTCTTTTCTAATGTATAATAATTAACATTCTATTGCACGTCGCAAAAACGCACCCCGGTATCAATCGCAACGAGGTGCCCTACACGTTATTTTACATTTTTACAATAAATTAATCAGAGAGAAAAAGACGATCGGCATTATAACTTTCTTACTTTCTTACTTTCTTTCTTTCGCGAGATGTAAAGAGGGTGTTATGGGGACTGAATTTGGGACTGGGGTACTGAACGGGGGTGGGGGTAGGGGAGGGGAAGTAGGAGAGATATATACATACACGCACACATACACACGCACGCTCGCACGCTCACACGCACACGCACACGCACATTCCATTCTTTTTCTATTTCCTTGCTTTTCTTCATCTCACAAATGACAACGCGCTCGATAATTAACTATTTATATCCTTCGTACTACGAAAGGATAACGACATTTTCATTTCTTTTTTTCCGCTTTTTTTTTGTTCTTTTTTTGTCTTTTTCCATTTAATTTTCACTCGATCCTCCGAAAACGGTTGCTTCAGACGTATTGCATTTACGTAAATGGCACTGTGAAGGTTCCGAGGGAAAGTTGGTTGGTTGGTTGGTTGGTTGGTTGTGTTCTTCGTAAAAAGGAATCTATGAGATACGTGATTAAAGAGGAAAAGAAAAAAAAAAAAAAGAAAAAAAAAAAGAAAAAGAAACAATAATGAAAAACGACGATCATCGTGTTTAGTTAATTAATTAAACGGAATCGGTAGTACGTCGATTGGAACGACGAATAAGAGTTCGACGTGATACTTATGGGAGAATACGATTGGTCGTCGAAATGTAAACGCTCCGATCTTTTACCGGTAATAATCTCGTAGTATGTACAATAGGGCGGCACGAGGAAGAGGGTATAATAAAGGTTCGGAGGTACAAAAAGAAAAAAAAAAAAAAAAGAAAAAAAAAACAGAAAAAGAAAGAGAAAATAAAGTAAGAATTAAAAATAAAAAGGATAAAAAGATAAAGAGGGAAGAAAAACAAAAAAGGAATCCACGAACGCGCGTTAGATATAATATCGTACGTAATATAACCCAAGCGGTTCTCTCGTGAACCCCCTTCTTCTCTTCTCTATTTTTTTTTTATTTTTTTTTTTTTTTTTTTTCATTTATTTTGTCAATTATTCGTAACAACGCGCGATAGGAAATGACTAAAAGAGGAACCCTGAAGATTAAAATCCGTTATTTCGGCTCTCTAATCGGATCGGATATGTAGAAACAAAATTCTACGGTTGGCCGCACTATAATCGTCTCTATAATCGTCATTTCGCTTGTAGCTCAGCCGCCTGTTCCTCTTCCTCCTTCGTTAACGGCACGGTCGAATGATTGTACAATCCCTGGGCCATAAGCTGCAACGCCAATGGATTTTTCTGTCCGCTGGCCTTTTTAATCTTTGCCCTTTTATTCTGGAACCAAATTTTTATTTGCGCCTCGTTCAATCCCAAATCCCTCGATAGTTGTTGCCTACGGCGTTCGGTCAGGTAACGATTCTCGGCGAATTCTCGTTTCAATCTTGCCAATTGTTCGCCACTGAAAGCGGTCCTGGGCCGTTTCTCCTCGGGCGTGGTACCGCTTCCACGTGAATCACCGGTCCTCTTCACTCTCCGCGTACGTGGACCTGAAATCACACGTGACGGTTCTAGCGTTAACTCGTATCTGTCGATTCACTTATACGTCGGATTAATCTTAAACGCCGCGCCAATAAAGTTAACGTACCGCGTTACGAAGGATCGATGTATTTATTTTGAAAATCATCGGAATTTATTTATTTGCTGGCACGTTTGCGCGTGTACATTATTCCAAATACTCCATCCCATCTATACACGTTTACGTTCTACCTGCGTCAATATCGTTCGCCCTTTACGAATATTATATAAATGTCGGTTGACATTTAGTACTCCCCGACGACGTATTAATTCTCTCACGGATTCGACGGTCAATCGTAGCGTTAAAGTAGTTGAAAAAAAAAAATAAAAAAAAAAAAAAATAATAAAAAGAAGAGAAAAGAAAAATCCTTTACGTTTGCGTCCTGGATTTACTACGTTCTTCTATTTCGCATCTAACGTCGTTCTAATAACGCGTTAAACGTTTCGCGTACTTGTGTTCTATCCACGTCTCCATTTATCGGGATCACAACAATCGTATGTTATCAATCGAAATTCCATTACTGGCTTTATAAAAACAACGTACAAATTATAACTACGCGTGTAATTATGAGACTTCGCGGATAAATCACGCTACACGTTTCGTCCTTTTTCTCTGCCTACGGTGTTATATCAAAATTATAGCTCGTCGTTTAGCGCGAGCGAGGAAAAAATAGAAAAAAAAAAATAAAAGAAAAAAAGAGAGAGAAAAAAAATTTAGTTCGATAAAAATGTTGGAATTTCTAGCAAATCGCTATTATTGTTATTACTACATTACATGAATATAAATATGTGTTACTCTCTCTCTCTCTCTCTCTCTCTCTCTCTCTCTCTCTCTATCTATCTATCTATCTATCCCTATCTCTCTGTCTCCTCTAAATGCGCGTAAAATACACGTATATCACGAGGACTCGTATTGGACAACGATCGGAGACAATCGAAACCTAGTTTGCGTGTTTACGAACGAATAAGGTACAATTACGATACCGACGCGGTACTCTATGTAATTCTAATGAGTATCATGAGTTGCCAATAAACACGTCGCTCCCGATCGGTTGACATTTAGTACTCCCCGACGACGTATTAATTCTCTCACGGATTCGACGATCAATCGTAGTGTTAAAGTAGTTGAGAAAAAAATAAAAAAAAAAAAAAAAAAAAAGGAAGAGAAAAGAAAAATCCTCTGTAAGAATAAAATCCAAAGGTATTGCGTTTAAAAGTCAAAGATAACCTGTATGCAGTTAAACACACACACATATATACATATATATATACGCACACACAAATATATACGTAGGTACGTGTAACGTATGTAATATACCTTTCGAAGAGAAGACGGAGAGACAACAGAAGGAGAAGACGTAAAACGACGTTTACGTAAGAAGGATCCGTAATAGTATAAGCGATAGCTTAGGCGAAGTTGTACGTACGTTGATTCCTACGGGTTTACGTTGGCAGTAAATATGAGAAATTAACGAAGCTACTACCACAGGGACCACCGGTGTATGTTTGACTCAGGAGTGTCAAATTTTACGACAACTTTTATTGTCTAGTTGCTTTCAGACATACACGCTGCTAGAGCTTCCTTTAACGAGGCTACGTGTTTGTGAGTTTGTGACTATGAGAATAAGAGAGAGAGAGAGAGAGAGAGAGAGAGAGAGAGAGAGAGAGAGAGAATGAGAAAAGTTGGGAGGAGCTCAGAGGTCGGTTAAATAAACGTCCGTTACGAAGGAAGAATCTCTTCTAGCAAAAGAGGTAAATCCTTCCGTCTCGATCCTTCTTGCTTTATCGTCGTCGTTCCCTATCGAACGCGAGGATGCAAGGAGAGGGAGGAAGAGGAGAAGGAAGAGGAAGCGACGAATAAGGTGTAAGGAGGAGGAGGAGGAGGAGGAGGAGGAGGAGGTGGAGGTGGTGGTTGAGAAGTAGGATGAGAGGAGGAAGCGAAGGACCTGCCACAAACGACTCTATCGTAAATCAAGTCGTATTATTATTGCCGGCAGTACGAGTATCTCTTAAAGTCGATTCCCCTTTCACACAGAGAGAAAACCAGCCATCGGGGCACCCAACGCTCGTACTTACTTACTTTCGACGCAAATATATCCTAGTTGTGCTACGTATATATACTATCACGTAGAAACCCCCTCTGAGTTTTCTCCTTTCCATTCTCATCTACAACGAGTGTATACATGTATGTACGTACGTACGTATGTATGTATGTATGTATGTATGTATGTATGTATGTATGTATGTATGTATGTATGTACTACAAACAACATTTGGGTACACAGGAAGATTGTTCTGTAGTGCCTTGCGAGGGCATTTTTGTTTTCATTTTATTTTCCTTTATTTTTGCGTTTTTTTTTTTTTTCTTTTTCCTTTTACCATCTCCTTCTCGAATTTCGATCGAGACTATTGCCGGCCGATTCGGTAACTGGGAAATATTTTGACGATGAATTTTGACGACGAAAGGTGTACTTTTTTCCTTTTCTTTCGCGCGCGTGTGTGTGTGTGTGTGTGTGTGTGTGTGTGTGTGTTTCTTGTTTTATTATTTTTTTTCTTTTTGGCTTAAAATAATACCGAAAATTTTCTCACGCACGTATCATATGTAATATATATTTATATATATGAACACTATCATAAACACCTATCGCAATTATTGTACGACTCATTGTCCAACGTGTTGTAAGCACGTAATCATTGTTTTTTTTGTTTTTTTTTTCTTAATTTCTTCAAAGTACTTACATACACACCGTCGCGTGTAATAAGAATGCAATTACTTTTAATTAATAGAAACGTCATTAACTACACGCAAGTACGCGCTCGTGTACGTGGTTGAAGCACAAATTTTATGTTAATTGAAAAGAGAGAAAACAACAACTACGCGTGAACGAACACCGCTGTTTCTCTCTCCCTCTCTCTCTCTCTCTCTCTCTCTCTCTATCTATCTATCTCTCTTTGCGTTCGTTTATTTTTAATTTTTTTTTTTTTTTCATTTTCTCGCTTCACAGAAAATATCGTTGCTGGGATCTTATCGGGCAACACGTTATAATTCCTATCGAAACTAAACGATCTCGTTTTGCTCCGCGTCCCGCAGCTCGAATACACTCCTCCACCTCCACCTCCATCTCCATCTCCTCCACCTCCTCCTCCTCCATCACGACGATCACCCTCTAACGCTAATAATTCACGGTGTAAACACGGCGTGCCGATCGGTTTTGCTCTCTTCTCTCAGGAGAACAGTATTGGAACGTTGTTGCGTTTTGCGGTACTCACACGGCAGTCGGTCTATCTCGTTCTGGTAATTGCGAATAAATCATATCGTAACGATCAACACCGGGTATTATCGATTGCTGCGATCCCCGGCACGTCGGGGCAAAGAGATTACGTAGAGCCTTCTCGTGAATATCGTTTTACAAAAGAGAAAGAAAGAAAGATAGATAGGTAGGATAGGTAGACGGGTAGATAAATAGAAAGGGAAAGAGAGAGAGAGAGAGGGGGGGTGGGGGGTGGGGGGACGGAGATACGTTCAAGGCAAAGTTCAGCGCACGATGATGAAAGGGAGAGGATCATCTTCATCCTGTTTGATACGAGCAAATAGAATTAAACGTTATCGAACGTTCCGACCAAAAAAACTATAACCTTTACCTCGGTTGGATTTACATAAATCATTCCGTGGTGGCTAAGAAATTGATAATAAAATGAACGGAATCGAACGGAACGGATTCTCGTACGAAGGGAATTTTGTTGATTGAAGTTGGTAATAAAGTAAGTGGATTCGTCGGATCCTTTTATCAACGGATGGACAGGATTATACGTGGATAAATCTCTTTACGGTAGAGGAAAATATATTACATTTTCTCTCTCTCTCTCTCTCTCTTTCTCTCAATCCCGTGATAACGCTTGAGGAGAAATAATTAAGTATAATAATCGGTATCGAGCGAACGAACGAACGTGATCCGTGTTGGTGCAATCGTTTACGTTCGCTCGATTACGTACGTACGTTGTTTCTTTTCATCGAAGAAAGAAGCAAACAAAAAATGAGAGAGAGAGAGAGAGAGAGAGAGATAGAGGGCGGGGGGAGAGAGTAAGAAAAAAAAAGAGAAAAAAATAAAAGAAAGAAAAAAGAAAAACGAACGAAGACTGTAACGGTCGAAGTAAAATAACGAACGATCCTGATAATTCGATCCTCGGGACGACGGGATTCATTCCTGTCGATCGAGATCGATTGGGTTTCTAATAGGTAGAAGAGAGGTAGCAAATGAGGGATCACGAGGGAACACACCAAGGTTCCAAGGAGTTACACGAAGCGATGGTAGCAACATATCAACCCCCTTGGCAGTTTCTACGCTGGAATGACTGAACTAACGAACAGTCGGCAGTCTAATTACTTAAGCGAAGTAGTCTCTAGTTGTCGGTAGCTGGAAAGGAACATCAACGCGTCGAGGACGTGAGAGAGTGAGAGTGAGAGAAAGACAGACAGACAGACAGACAGACAGACAGACTGAGAAACAGAGAGAGAGAGAGAGAGAGAGAGAGAGAGAGAGAGAGAGAGAGAGAGAGAGAGAACGAGTTCTATCCTTCTTGCTTTCCCTACCCTCCTCCTCCTCCTCCTCCTCATCCTACTCATCCTTCCGTTGCCTTAACACAGCACCATCCTTCTCTCTTCTCTGCTCTTCTTCTCTTCTTCTCTTACTAACGCCCTATCGTTTAAGGAACAAACGGAGACGGGGGAGAGAGTAAAACCAATAACGCTAAGATACCCTCCCTCCCTCCCACCCCTCTTCGGTAGCACTTTGCACCACTCGACTCCAACCTCGAAAGTACCTCGCATACCGACGACGAGGAGAAATACTAATTTCCTTCTGGAATAACTCTCTCTCTATCTCTCTCTCTCTCTCTCTCCCTCTCTCTCTATCTATCTATCTATCTATATATCTATCTATCCATCTTTCTCTTTTCTCTCCTTTCTCTCACTCTATTCCACTTCTCGAGTTAGACGTCAATTTCGGAACGGTTAAACTATTCTTTCTTTTTTTTTTTTTTCTTTCGTTTCGCTTCGACGACGGAAAAATTGTATTCCGTAATATTTTCTTTTAACATCTGGTCTCCTTCCTCGCTCGGATAAAAAAAAAAAAAAAAGAAAGAAAAAAAGAGAGAAGAAGAAAATTCGTCCTCGTTCCTTTCTCCGTCTTTTCTTCCTTTCTTTTTCTTCCTCTTTTCTTTTTTTTTTTTTTTAATCTCGATCGTCTCTCGCTTCGTTCGAAAAAAGAAATTCGTCTTCGTTCCTTCCTCCGCGTTTTCTTTTCTTCTCTCTCTCTCTCTCTCTCTCTCTCTCTCTCTCTCTCTCTCTCTCTCTCTCTCTCTCTCTCTCTGATTCTTTAATTCTTCCACTGGACTTTTCCCTCATAAAGTTTTCGAGAAAGAAGGAAAAAATGAACGATTCGATAAGTTCTGCTTTTAAATCCTCTCTCTCTCTGTCTCTCTTTTCTACTTCGTTTTCTTTTTTTTCTTTTTTTATTTCCTTCGTTTTCTCTTTTCTCTATTGTTTATTTGACAAATATATAGCAATCAAATATATTTTATCCGACGTACGTACGTACGTACATACGAACGAACGAAAAGAATCTCAGGTGAATATCGCGTAGTTAAAAAGAAGTTACGTTTGGATTTCCTGTAAGAACTCCAGTTGCGAGTCTCGCGAACGAGTTGACTTTTTCGTTCCCTCGTCACGTCGCTTTCTTCTAATTGCCCTTTCACCGTTCCTCGCCAACGTCGTTGTCGTCGTCGTCGTTGTCGTCGTAGTCGTTGGCTTTTAATTACCTTTTCCCGCCCGTCGAGATGAAAACGTAAGGAACGGGAAGTATTGTCCGAGATTGATGACGACGATTTGTCATGAGGAGACGTTAGAGCGCGGCGATCGTGTGCGATAAAAAAAAAAAAAAAGAACAGAAAAAAAAAGGAAAAGAGAAAATGAGGAGAAAACAAAGCAAAAAAATAAAAAAAATAAATAAATAAATAAAGAAAGAAAGAAAGAAAAGGAAAGAGGAAAAAGGAGAGGACGTGGAACGTGGATTAAAAGAAATTAAGCGGGACGACGCCAACGATTAGGTGAGTTTCTAGTTGACGCGTGCTCTCAAGATACTCTATCTCTATCTCTATCTCTATCTCTATCTCTATCTCTATCTCTCTCTGTCTCTCTATTTCTCTATGTTCCTTTTCTTTCGAATAAAAAGCGATCGACTTTTTTACCCCGATCGTTAGAATACTCGATCGATTCAACCGATGTATCTTCAAAGAACCAATACCTATATATCGATACCGATACGAGAAGGTAGGATTGTTAGAAAGAAATAAACAGGGTCCATTGCGATAGACAAATAGGGCGAAAAAAGTATTCTTAAATGGATAATACACGGAGGATTTCTTTTAGGAGTTGAAGGTGATCAGAAATGTTTCACGATCGAGGGAGACAAGCGAGAGGGATTTGGGGATTGGGAGAGCAAATTTGAAACGTATTATAATGATTTATATATGGGGGAACAACGATTTCTCATGTTATCGATTTTTCTCTCGAAATTCATACATTTATATAAACGTGCGCGATGTAATATTCGCCTAATGAATATACATCGGGGTTATATCTCGTATCTCGTGCTTTTTTCTTTTATTTTCATTTTTTCTTTCTTTCTTTCTTTCGATTCCGATCGTAATAGGCCCGACAATATTTTCATTCGATCGAAATTTCGGAACGGTTGAACTATTTGTTTTCTTTTTTTTCTTTTTTTTTCTGTTTTTGCTTCGACGGTGGATAAATTGTATTCCGTAATTAATTCGTGGAATTCGTACGACGACGAAGATACGAGTAAACGATATTATCGTACGAGCCGTGAAACCGTCTCGTATTTTGTGTTTTTTTTCTTTTTTTTTTTTTCTCTCTCTCTCTTTTACCTTTCGATTCCGATCGTAATACGCCCGACAATATTTTCGTTCGTAGATTACGTACAAGATACAAGTACACGATTGTAGTAAGAGACGCGAAACCGATCGTCGGATAAGTTGGATTTGTTAACGGGAGATTATAGAAAAATTTTGTTAAGATTCTTTTATTGATTAGGATATGCATCGTAGTTAGGTGCAATCAAACGACGGCCGTGCGAAGTGAGTCGTATTCGTACGAATTGCATCCTTCCTATATATGTACGTATAAAGATCTCTCTCTCTCTCTCTCTCTCTATCTATCTATCTATATTTCTATCTCTCTCTGTCTCTCTTTCTCTCTCTCTCTCTCTCTCTTACTCTTAAAGTGCCACTCGAGTTGCCCGTCACGTTCCTTTTAATTACATCCACCAAGCATCCGACAGATACGAAACATCGTCGTAAGATAGATAGAGAGAGAGAGAGAGAGAGAGAGAGAGAGAGAGAGAACGACGAAGGTAGAACGATAGTAGAACGATGGTAGAACTTGACAATTCATTAAGGATACTCTGTAAGCAACTGAAACATATAGTTATTGCAAAGTGGGACAGGTGGTGTATACCGATCCGTTTAAGGATATCTACATCTTTTCGAGTAAAACTATTATCCTTTAATGTCGTTCGAGCACGGGTGTGAAACGTGATGTTTTTTTTCTTAATAAAAAAAAAAAGAGAGAGATAGAGAGAAGGAGAAACTTACCACGTAAGAAGTCTATTATTATTACCACCACTACTACCATCATTACCGTCACAGTCTTTAACGGCGATTATTATAAATAACACAAAATTAATGTAGAAACAGAGTGCGTATTATATCGGTTTATATATGTGTGTGTGTGTGTGTGTGTGTGTGTGTGTGCATCGAATCAATGTATTTTATTTAAATATCGGCCCTTTTACGAGAACCTCTCTAATATTTCTCCGATATTTTCTTTTCAACGTCATTGTTTTTTTTTCATTTTTTTATTTATTTTTTTTTTTATTTTTTTTCATTTTATTTTGTCAATTTAAAGGATCTATCTATAACGTTCGAAGGAAGAAATGCGTTCTCAATGAGATCGTGATTGCGTATCGTGCGCTACGTAGGAAATTAATTTTAATCGTTTAAGATGATTAATTGGAAATGATTCGAAAATAAAAAGAAGAAAAAAAAAAAGGTCTGTCAATGAAGTGTTTCTCAAAATGAATTTAACGAATCGATTAAGAATAATTAGTTTATCTACGCTCGTTGATTAGAAGAGAACGCCAGCCGGCAATATATACCCAAGATACTTTATACATCGGCCGACGATAGAAATTCTAACATGGATATTACAGTAAATCAACGTGCTGGAATTTATAACCGATAATTATTATGCTCGTTAGTAGGTAACGGGTTAATGGAATGATACGATGTTAGAGGAGAAGACACGTCGTTAAGTCGTTAAGGTCCTATGTTGTGTCGTACAACGATGACGATGATGACGACAACGGCGATGACGAGGACGCATTTTACTTCAATTTCTCTCGACGATTAGTACGTTTACGTTTCTGTTTCTTAACGATACCTCAAACGCTAATATTAAACGCCGATAATGCACGCGATCTTATTTTAAACGGAGCCACGATTCTTTTCTTTCTTTCGTTCTTTTTTTTTTCTTTTCTTTTTTTTTTTTTTTTCTCATATATTTCTTACGAATGATTAATGACCGAACGATTACGTTAATTGATATCTCCTTGATTATACGCCCCGAATATTTTACTTTTTATTTATTTTTTTTTTTTTTTTTTTTCTTATAATTCAATCCCGTTAAATATGACGGAAGAAAATTATTTATAAAAAATAAAAAGTAAAAAAGAAAGAAAAATTTAACAGCACGAAATATACGCGCATTAAAATGAATTCCTCGAATATTCAACTTTTTATAATTTAAGATTATAGTCGTGTGTTACGTGGAAAAGGAAAAAATGATTGGAAAGATTTAACTATGTGAAATTGAATTCCTTTAATAAATATATATTCTGAGGTTATAATAATTTGAGTTAATTGAATGTGACATGAGTAACGAGTGAACGAGATTTAACTATGCAAAATCGAATTTCTCAAATAAATATATTCTATGGTTAATTATTGGAGTTAATTGGATGTGACACGGACAAAGACTGGACAAATTTAGTTGAATATCTACGATTTAATTCCAACGAATAAATGTATTCTACATTTTGTCATTTAAGTCGATTGAATACGACATAAAAAAAAAAAAAAAAGAAATAAAACGAGTGAAAAATTCAACTATGCAAAACTGAATTAATATATTCTATTTTTCGAACATATATATATATATATATCAAGTCGATTGGATGCCATATAAGAAATGAGTGAAAAAAATTTAACTATGTAAGAAGATTAAATTCCTCGTATAAATATGTATATTATACATTTTATAATTTAAGATAATTGAATTGTGACATAAGAAATGACTGAACAAATTTATCTATAAATCTACAATTTAATTCCTAGGATAAAAAATATATTCTACCTTTTGTAATTTAAGTTAATCGAACGTGACAGAAAATGATCGAAAACAAATTTAACCATTAATTTACAATTTAACAGCCCGAACAAATATATTCTACGGTTTATTATTTGAGTTGATTGAATACGACTTAAAAATAAAAAAAAAAAATAAAAAAAAAAAAATAAAAAAAGAAATAAGAAAGTAAAAAAGGTGAGAAAAAAATTTAACCACGCAAAATTGAATTGCCATCGAGCCAACATATTCTACATTTAAATAATTTCAGTCGCCTGAATGCGATATGAGAAACGTCTGAACAAACTAAACCATATACATCCACGACTTAATTCCTTGAATTAGATTCTACGTTTAGTTCAATTTATTTATTACAATTAATTACTCAATTAATTCGACTTTCCATAATTCGAGTCGATCGAACATGAAATAAGTAAAAAAAAAAAAAAAAGAAAACAAATGCCTGACAAAAATTGACCGTGCCGCGAGAAACTATTTCGATTAATCGAACAAAAACATTGCATATTCCACTTTTTCTTTATAACTCGATTGAATGCTCTTTTCCATGAAAAAACTGTTAACCCAACAAATTTAACTGTATAAAATCTAATTGTACGAAAAAGTAAACATGTAGAGCGACATAGTAGAATCGACAAAATCGAAATAGTTTCTAAGAACGATACAATCACGAACTTTACAACGGCGAAAAAGATTCTCTCTCTCTCTCTCTCTCTCTCTCTCTCTCTCTCTTTCTCTTTATCTCTCTCTCCTAACTTTTCTTATATATAGTAGACGATCACGAAGCAAGCCGTAGGACAAACTAACGTAACAATTAAAGACTATCGCACATTTTCTTTCTCTCGAACTTTAATAGTAACTGGAACGATTAACGATTATCCGTTGCAAATAGTTGCGCGATCGTTTAGGAAGACTCGTCTTAGTCGTCGATCGAGTTGTCGTTTCCGTGAATCTGATTTCTCTCTCTCTCTCTCTCTCTCTCTCTCTCTCTCTCTCTCTCTCTCTCTCTCTCCCTCTCTCTGTGTTTCTGTCTTTCTGTCCGTACATAAGAGAGTAAACGTAAGTACGTATGTGTAAGTTCTTAGATACCTACATAGGTACGTACATACATTTACACACACACACACACACACACACATACATACGTGTATCCCAAGTTGAGTGGAATGAGTTGAGTGCAGGAGCAGCTCGTGAGTTATGACTGCGACCATTACTTGAGACAAACGAGGCTAAGCATGTCGACACACACAGGAGGCCTGGCCGGCCTTCTCGATTCTCCCAAGTCATTCTCGATTCTCGAGAATTACTAAAGAGAGAGATAGATAGATAGATGGATGGATAGATATAGACAGAGAGGTAGATATATATATATATATATATATATATATATATATATAGAGAGAGAGAGAGAGAGAGAGAGAGAAATATATACATACATATATATATATAAAAGAAAGAGAGAGAGAAAGAAACGTATGTGTCGTGGAGCCTTCACCGAGTTTGATTCTCGATCCACAAACTCGATCGTTTTAAATTTACTTTGGTTCTAAGCGGAAATTACTTCGTCTCGTCTCTCTCTCTCTCTCTCTCTCTTTCACTTTCTCTCTTTCACTCTTTCATCTTATCCTCTCGTTAGAATCGTTCTCTCGCGATTACCATTAGATTGACAACGATTCAATATGATTCTAATTAAAATCAAACGTAACGTTGTCATCGTCAATATAAATTCTATCATTGATGTCAATATCGAAAGTCTCAACGTTTTGATTTTCTTTTTCTTTTCTTATATATATATATGTATTAAAAATAAAGAGGACCTTACGCAATCCGTGAGGGAATGCTCCGTTTGAAAAAGCTTACGTTCTCCGATCCCATTTCGTTAAGTATAGCGAGTGACACGCAGCATCGTCCGTCTCTCTCTCTCTCTCTCTCTCTCTCTCTCTCTCTCTATCCATCTATCTCTCTTTTTCTATCTCTCTCACCCTATCTCTCTTTTTTTTTCTCTCTCAGTGTTCCCTGTCCCTGTCTCTGTTTCTCTAATCATCTTGGCTCGTTACTTACTTCGTCCTGAGAACAAAAAAGAAAAAACATACCGATTAAAAATGATATCAATTATCTTCTCACAATTGGATTTTAAGGGATATTAGGATATGTGTGTGGGGGGAGAGGGGTAGAGAGGAAGGACGGGATTGAATAGACAGTAGACATCGCGAATGTAATGTTTCAAATAGATATTTCAATTATTTCATTAATCGTCGTATCGAAAAGCGGCCGTTTTGTTTGTTTTTTTTTCTTTTCCTTTTCTTTTTATTTCCTCGTAAAGAGATTTGAAAATGTCCTTTTAAAACGAACGAACGCGTTCTCTCATTGTATTTTATATTTTATATATGTATATATATATATATATATATATATGTAATATGTATGTACATAAGTACGTAAGTACGCACATACGTGGGTACGTACATACACGCGTTTGGATTCTTTTGAGTTGGCTCGTTAAGGTGCTCCTACTCGAAGAGAGAGAACCTATGAGAGATCGTACGAAAAGTAGCCATGCCCCGTAGCAATACCCATAACCATAAATAATGACCATTGATTGGTCACTCGTCGATCGTTACTCGAGTGTACGTGACTGCGTTTACGTTTCCACGGGTCGTTAACTCGTTTCCATTAAGGCGCGGTCTTGTCTCTCTCTCTCTCTCTCTCTCTCTCTCTCTCTCTCTCTCTCTCTCTCTCTCTCTCTCTCTTTGTATATATATATATATATATATATATATATATATATATAAATATAATTCTTTTTCTATTTACTCCTACAATTCTCTTTCTCTTTCTATATATATATATATATATTTTCAATTCGATTTCCTTTCGAACGAGATTGGCGAATTTAACGTTGTCCAAACTAAATTCTCAAAACTTTAATACCCGACAATGTAAAAATTAACGAGTGGTAGACCAACTCGCTAAGAAATCGTATAAATGCATCTACGTATGTATGTATGTATGTACGTATATATGTAGGTATGTACGTATGCATTTACGTCCAATGTACGCACGCGTTTACGGAGTACGTTAATTCGATGCGGAATGCACGGTTTAAATTTAGAATAAGCCTCAGCAATTTGCTCTTTCCTTTACTCCTTGATATTTCCTTTTCTCCCTTTATTTCTTCTGTTTCTATCTTTTTTTCTTTTTTATTTTCTTTATTTTTTTTTTTTTTTTTTTTTTTTATATACGCGCGTGTGCGTTGCGCATTATTTTTTTTTTGCTCTGTCTCGTTACTCTTTTCTTTTCTCTCTCTCTCTCTCTCTCTCTCTTTCTCTCTCTCCTGATCTTCTTCTTTTTTTTTTTCTTTCAATTAATCCCACCCGCGAAATAGTAACGGAAATTATCGACGCGGCGTTTCTCAATAAAATGGCGAAATGATTGTTTACGTTGAATTGTACGTTCGTAATAAATGAAATCCCTTCGAACGTTTTCACCGTAAAATCGAAAAAGGCGTTGTCCCTTACGAACTTTCTTTTCACGTGAAAGTCAAAACTCTCGGGACGTGAATATGTATATACGTTTATCGTCTTCGATGTAATATTTTTCGTCGATCATTACGTTAAGAAGAAAATTAATCTTTAAATTTCAAACTTGCCGCCATAGAGATCGCATTAAACTTTGATCTCAATCGAAGATGGCCGATCGTACTCCCTCTCTCTCTCTCTCTCTCTCTCTCGCTCGCTCGCTCTCACTCTTTTTCTCCATTACAAATAATACAATAATAAGTAACATAATGAAAAATACGATAGAGCTAACAGCGAATATTATAATTTATCATAAGAAAATAGAAACGATTTCTCTCGATATAGGTTAGAAGGATGGATCGATAAAGAAGAACGCGGAGATCGTTTAGAAGTGATCTATGATGATGGTCCAGTTTTCGCGACATGTTTTTATCTCTCTAACTCGCGTGGAAAGCCGTCGTATAAGCCCATTAACCTTGATGCCAGATCCCATAGAATCTTCTCGCTCTACACGCCATGTTTAAACCGCACGTATCTACGTAACTACAAAGAGATATATATAAAGCCGAGAGAATGTCAATGCCTTTCGTTGTAATAAATATTATTATACGGCTTATTTATTATACGCGATTATTTTCTTCTTTTTGTTTACTTTTTTCTTTTTTTCGTCGTCGTCGTTGTTCTTTCTCGTTTAAGTATAAATATAAACTTTATTAAAATCCGATATATGTATATATTATAATAAATGATTATAATAGAAATAATATATATATATATATGTGTGTGCGTGTGTGTGTGTGTGTGTATGTATGTATGTAAGTACGATGTTAAGTTACAGCGATTAATTTCAATTCGATAGCAAAAACAATCGGCGTATAATTTTCTGCGAGACGTAATCCGTTTTTTTTCTTTTTTTTTTTATACATACACATGTATATATTTTTCACAACGGAGAGCAAATCGTTCTCTCGTGCATTATGTCTTTTTTTTCCCCCCACTTATAAAGTCTTATTTTGATTAATGATACCCGCGTACATAATTTTCCTTCTAAGGATCATTAATTATTTCGTTACGGTGGATTAATTTTCACGTTTATCTCGACGACAAACACTTCTTTCCTTAGTTTCTTTTTTTCTCCTTCTTTTTCGTTTTTTCTTTTATTTTTTTTTTTTTTTGTTTTTTCTTTTTGCCGCAACTTGTTAACCCTCGTCCGCACGTCCATTTTTTTTCGTCGTTTCTTTCCGACTTTTTTCTCCTTCTTTTTTTTACTCTCTCTCTCTCTCTCTCTCTCTCTCTTCGAAGAGGATATAACAGAAAGGGAAGGAAAGAGAAAGGACGATATTAATTATCGTTTTCTTATTTTTTTTTTTTTTTTTTTTTTTTGATGGACAAAACATCTCGATCGCCGTTCCGACGATTTGTCGAGTAAATTTCTTATTGACTAAGAATTTTATAGGTTAACAACCGGTTAATTTTCACGATGGAAAAGAAAGAAAGAGAGAAAGAAATAAAGAAATAATGAAATAATGAAAGAAGGGGAAAAAAAGAGGCAAAAATTTTATACCTAATAAGGTTACGTTCTCATTGGTCCAACTTCTTTATGGGTTACTACGTTCACACGAAGCTTGATTTACCTTAAAGCACCGCTAGATGTTAGCACCGTATACGAATCCCGAGCAGCTAAGGTTAACATTCGAAATACCCCGTTCCACCACACCCCACCGCGCAATCATCTTCACGACGATCATTATTATATTTCGTTTTATTTTATTCCAATAAACGAATTAGCGATGATTTATTCCGTTTAAATCGTACGAGCTGCGATCACGCGACGATCGACGAATTTCTTCTGATCTTAGCGTCGTCACGTTTCTCATGGAGATTCGTATATTAAATTATCGATGAACATGATTGAGCATTGTCGAGAACGATTAGGATAAAAAAAAAAAAAGATTCACGAGAGGGGAAACGTTCGCTAAAAATTTTCGGACGAGTCCGTTGGTCGCGGGATGTAACGCGATCGAAATAATTTTATATATATATATATATAAATAATACATATAATTATTCACAGTAATTATCGAAGCTCACAAATCCGAACGATCGTCGTAAAATTGTCGACTTCGTAGTTTATGTATTTATTTATTTATTTATTTTTTTTATAATCTTATTTTCACTCGCAAAGCGAAAATAAGATTCGAGCGTTAAGCAGTAATAACGATACGAGAAAACTGTGAGCGGGGAAGGAAAAAAAAAATCCGGAAATGGAAAGAAAATATTCGAGAAGATTCGAGAGGTTTCTTTTTCTATTTTTTCTCTTTAAATTGTCGTCCGTTGTACGAACGACCAATCAACGACGACGGATATTCCAGAATTCATGATGCTGTTACGCGTCATCTTGTGCGAAAGAAGACAAAAAAGTGGGAAAAGAAAACGGAAGAAAGAGAAAAGGTTGAGATTGAAAGTGCGATTACAGTACGGAGGAGAAAGACAGAAAGAAAGAAAAAATGAAATAATGAACGAGAATAATCTCCGTTCGCGACTACGGATTACTTTCATTAAAAAAAAAAAAAAAAAAAAAAGAAAAAAAAAAGAAAAAAATGATGAAATACGTGCGATATCTTTTTCTCCTTTTTCCTTATATATGCATAAATAATTTACATACTCACGCATGTATATATTCGTATACATGCATATAGTATATATTTATATATCTATATATAAACATATATATATACGCACATATACATATAAATATTAGATTATATATATATATATATATATATTTAATATCTATGTTCGCGATATACAGTAGCGAATGATTGAATTAACATGGAATTAAATTATGATGATAATTACAGTGTATACTTTTCATCGGGCACACGGAGCTGTGTGTAACGAGCGTGAAATCGGAAAATCGCATTTATGTATATATATATATATATATATATATATATATATATATATCGTCTCGAAACGAAAGTATATAAGTAAGTAAGTAAGTAAGTAAGTAAGTAAATATGTAAGTAAAGTAATACATACTTCGTTAAACGCGAGTCTCGCCTTCTCCCTCACCTTTCTCTCTCTCTCTCTCTCTCTCTCTCTCTCTCTCTCTCTCTCTCATTCTCTCTCTGTCTATCCTCTCTACTCGAGCGCCATTTTGTCGACCGTGCGTGTATCATTACGCAGGCGAACGCGCCGGGCAAACTTCGAGGAGCGAATAATAATTATTTTCACATTTTCAAGTTTCCCCCCTCCTACCCTCCCCCTCCCCCTACCGCCGTGAGATAGTTAACGTCGCTTTTAAAGATGTTTTCTCGCTCGCCGGCAAAGACAGGTGGCGAGGCAGGGTAAGAAGGTGGGGTAGAAGGGGGGGGGAGGTTCCTGGCGAGGCAGCGGAGGGGAGGGGAGGGGAGGGGAGGGGAAGAGAAGAAGGGATAAGGGACCAAGACATCGTGTAATTACGCGTTCGCTCTCATTACACGATTAATACTACTTCGTGGTGTTAATAAACACACACACACACACACTTGTTAGATGTGTGTATGTGTGCATGTTTGTACGCGCGCGCGCGCGCGCGTGTAAGAGTCTAACAAAAGTGGTGGGACGATAGGTGGGGCATCTTCTTCGTTTAGTTACAACAAGTTTTCTGTTAATGTGAGTGAGTTTTACCCACGTACGTATGTATGCATGTTAGCGTTCGTGTTACGTGCTCGTAGTTTCTGTACACGTACGTATGCGTTGGTTTGGTAAGTAGGTAGGTAGGTAGGTAGGTAGGTAGGTAGGTAGGTAGGTAGGTAGGTAGGTAGGTACGTGTGCGTAGCTCTTTGTGTGCGTTTGCCGCGTGCTACGATTTAACGAGCGGTTAGCCTCGTGTACTTATACCTACTACGTACGCCGGTGTATCTAGTAATCGGATCTAGAGTTAAGCCACGATCGGCCGTGATCGCGTGAGCCTTGACTCTCTCTCTCTCTCTCTCTCTCTCTCTCTCTCTCTCTCTCTCTGTCTTACTCATTCACTCACTTCCTTTCCCTCTCTCTCTCTCTCTCTCTCTCTCATTGTATCTCTCTCTTTCTGTATATATATATATATATCCCTCTCTCTAGCTTTATCTTTCTATCTTTCTCTATTTTTTGCTTGCTCCTACCTATCGTACGATTTTATCGCCTCCTCCACACTTCGCCGAAGACCTCTCTCTGCAAACTTCAAAGGATAAGAAAAAGGGATAAAGAGGTTGGTATCTTCAGGTAGAGGCGATGATTGTTAAAATTGTAGCGTGTACTACCTCTTTTTTATATTTTATTTTTTCGTTTGCTTTTTTTTTCGTATTTCTCTTCTTCCCCTTTTTCTCGATATATCACCGAACGAGTTCGAACGATCATTTCAAGTGATACGAGTATCGTAAAATTCAAAGTTTCTTTTTAATATTACATATCAATGGATTAGCACGACGCTAATAATATTATGATGACGACGACGATGAAAGAAGATTCATTAGAGTCTTCGCACGTTCATATTAGCGTATCTCTACGTCCGTGTGTCTATACGTTTATCTTTTACCTTTTTTGTTTTTCTTCTTCTTCTTTTTTTCTTCTCTTTTTCTTTGTCTTCGTTCGTCATTCATTGACTTCGAACAACTTCATTGAAATAATAATAAAATTTCTTCAACTTCCGTGGTATTAATATAGCTTAGTATGATGCTAATAATACAACGATTACGATGATGACGATAATAATAATGATATATACTCTAATGATCGTTCAAGTGCTATTAGTGCTTGCATTATACATTTATTTTTTGTATCGTTTCTTTATCTTCCCTGCTTATTTTTTTTCCTTTCTTTCATTCATCGTGCACAACAAACGCCTCTTCAATGGAATATCGTAAAATTAAAGTTTCCTTTTATAAAATTAGATATCAATGGGGATTAGCATTATACTAATAATGTAATGATGATAAAAGACTCCGATGAGTCTTCGAGTTCTATTGGTGTATAAACGCGCGCGCGTGTGTATGCGTGTGTGTACTTATTTATTTTCTTTTTCCGTTAATCCCTCGTTTTTCATTGATTAATATCAAATACTATCACAATGGGATAAAAATAAAATTTTTAAAATCGTTCTCTTCTTCTTAATATCAAAATGGACGACCATACTACGATACCAATGATATAATAATAATAATAATATTAATAATAATAATAATAATACCATGACGATTAGTAAATGAAAAATAAGAATTAATAAGTTTTCATTGGCCCGTGTTTTTATACACTTTTTTCTTCCCCCTTTCGTTTTCGAACGTTTCAACGAAATAAAAATAAAATATTGTCTTTATTCTTTTTTGCCCTCTCTCTTTTTTTAAATCGTTCTCGCATAAAATGGACGAACATAACCCGATACTAATAATATAATAATAATAATAATAATAATAATAATAATAATAATAATAATAATAATAATAATAATAATACCATGACGATTAGTAAATGAAAAATAAAAATTAATAAGTTTTCATTGGCCCGTGTTTTTATACACTTTTTTCTTCCCCCTTTCGTTTTCGAACGTTTCAACGAAATAAAAATAAAATATTGTCTTTATTCTTTTTTCCCCCATTTTTTTTTTTTTAAATCGTTCTCGCATCAAATGGACGAACATAACCCGATACTAATAATATAATAATAATAATAATAATAATAATAATAATAATAATAATAATAATAATAATAATACCATGACGATTAGTAAATGAAAAATAAAAATTAATAAGTTTTCATTGGCCCGTGTTTTTATACACTTTTTTCTTCCCCCTTTCGTTTTCGAACGTTTCAACGAAATAAAAATAAAATATTGTCTTTATTCTTTTTTGCCCTCCCTTTTTTTTTTAAATCGTTCTCGCATCAAATGGACGAACATAACCCGATACTAATAATATAATAATAATAATAATAATAATAATAATATTAATAATAATAATAATAATAATAATAATGACGATGATGATGATGACGATGATGATGATGATGATAATAATAATAAATGGAGCTCGATTCCCGCGATGAATCGATCCTTTCGGAATGTACGGCAATTAGTAGCATCCTAGACAGTGGAACCGTTCTAATCTCCCTCGAGGGTTCGCGTTGGAAACGTCATCCTGTCGCGAAGACTGACGAGAGACGTCCCTTCCCCCTACCCCTCATTCCCCTGTCCCCCTAACCCCTTCTCCCAACCTCTTCCTCCTCCTCCTCCTCCTCCCCGTCCTCGTCCTTCTACTTCTCTTCTACTCCTGCTGCTTTTCAGCCCTTCCGCCTTTCTCGAACAACTCTGTGAAGTAAACTATCCATTTGTGTTGCCTATGTGTAAGTTAGAACGAATGCGGCGACAACTACGACGACGACGACGACGACGACGAATTTGCGAATACGAGGTAAATATCGTAGACGATAACGGATTTATTTCTAATGAATTATCAATTAATTGTCTATCGATCATCAACGACATCGAGTAAAATTTTATTCGTTTATTTTTTGTTTGCTTTGTTTTCGTCTTTTCTTTTTTTTTTTTTTTTTTTCCTTTAATACACGAATCATCACTTCTTCGAGAATTATCAGGCCGACTCTCTTTCGTCACATTGTCAAGCTACGAGCGTTAAAAGAGGAGAAAAAAAAGAAAAAGAAAAAGAAGAAAAAGTATCGAGAAAAGTACGATCGATTTTTGAAATCCTCCCAGGTACTTTTGCCGGTCCGCTTAAGAAATACATTCGTCCCACCCTGTAGCTATTGTATTATTCGAGTTAAAGCAATTTTCTTTCCTCTTTCCCGGATTTATTCGATGATATGCGTGTAATGTACATTTGTTTGTTTGTTTGTTTGTTTTTTTTTTTTTTTTTTTTTTTGGTTTCTCTTCGTTTCACCGAACGTTGCCTACTTCGCGCCAACTGACGTTGTTTTACCTTTGATTTCGACAATTAATTTTATCGAACGATTTATAGTTCTTTCTTTTTTTCTTTTCTTTTTCTTTCTCTTTTTTTTCTTTTTTCTTTTTTTTTTGCAAGTAACGTACAAATTTAATTGAGTACGCGGAAGTAGATCTTCTGGGAAATGATAAATGGAACGTGAAAAACGAAGAGCGACAGAAACCGAGAGGGGAGCGGGGCGGGGAAGAAAGAGAGAGAGAGAGAGAGAGAGAGAGTGGGTAGTTCACGAAGAAACGTATCTACAAAGCTTTCGTTCGGATAAATATAGCCGTACGGTGTGGAACAATAAACGGTGCGTGTATATTCGATGCACTTGTGGAAGCAGTTTTACGTGGATCTACTTCCTACAGATCATTTCAAAATCATGCTTCAGATCGATGCTTCTTCGTCCATGTATGTACGTTCGTTCGATCAATTCCCGTGATAAAATTTGACGTAACGTACGTTATTAACATTAGTAAAAGCAAAAAAAAAAAAAAAAAAGAAAGAAAAACAAGAAAAAAAAACAATGAAAGATATTAGCCTGCATACACATTTTTGTTTGGGCGAACGAATTACGTTTTCGAACGGTATTGATGCGAAAAGAAGGGATAAAGAAAATTATTTGGTGGCAAAAATAATTCACCAACGTAGAGAACGCGCGTCTTTCGTAAAAAAGAAATACGTTCTCCTTTTTCCTTTTTTAATATCTGTAATCGATAATTTTCAAATTCGTTTAAACGAGAAACGAGTACGCGCTTCGTAGACGCATGATTCCTTTTTTCTTTTTTTTTTTTTTTTTGGTTCCATCCGTATGTACGAGCGAAGGATAAAAATGCAATTCACTATTGGTAACGTGTGTGTGTGTGTGTGTGTGTGTATACACGTTATATACAAAATAGGATCAAAAAAAAACTTTTTTAATTTTTCCTTCCTTCTTTTCTTCCATACATTTAACATCTTTCGACATTTTTCATATTTGTTCGAATACAAACTTAGTTATGTATGTGCCATCGGCGCCGTATTAAAAAAAATTCGAATAAAAATTCCCGATAGAATTGAAAAGTAGAAAGTTCGAAAATGATTCGAACCGTGTATGCATTGTAATAATAAAAGAAAAAAGAAAAAGAAAGAAGAAAAATAAATGAGAAGTTAAGAAAAAAAAAAAAAGAAAAAAAAAAGAGAATGACATAAAAAGAGACGTCCAAAAAAACAAAGGAAGGAAAGGGAAAGACAAAAGGAATAATTAAATACGGAAAGGAAAAATAAATGAAAACTCGCTTGTTTCTGGTAAATACATAAATACCTACCAACCAACATAGGGAGGAGACAGAAACGAGCTCGTCGACGTGCGCGCGCGCAATGGGCGTGTGCATGCTTCTCGCAAGCTGCATGCGCGCGTGCACCGCGAGTAGGGGCAAATTGCGAGGAGGGCGTGTGCGTGAAGCGAGTAGGAAAAAGAGTGAGAGAGAGAGAGAGAGAGAGAGAGAAAGTGTATGTGTGTGTGAGAGAGAAAGTAAACGAATGAGGGGAGGCAAAGTGTACAAGAGAGAGAGAGAGAAAGTGAACGAATGAGGGGAGGTAAAGAGTAAAAGAGAAAGAGTGAGAGAGAGAGAGAGTGAGAGAGAGAGAGAGTGAGAGAAAGAGAGAGAGAGAGGAGATAACCGCGGGGTCGGGCCGGGTGGTTGAAATTAATGTTGCCCGCTTAATTGGAGCCACCGAGAAGTGTGCGTGTGGCCAAAGCGGTTCTCAACCGTTCCCCTTAAATCCCATAATCCTTTCGATGGTTTTCATACCGCTTGCGAAGTGCGGCTCGCGAACGTAATA
>OU964962.1:9954463-9979463 GCA_918808275.2 Dolichovespula sylvestris | reverse complement strand
CCCGTTTTACGACGATGATCCGATCTCCGATCTAATTAATTTCTTTTCTTCTTTTCCCTTTTTTTTTCTTTTTATTTTTTACTAAGATCAACACCGAGACCGACAAAATCGATAAAATCGAATTTATCGTAGTGACGAATATAAATAAATTTCGAAATCAATAGGAAAGGAAAAATATTATTGGTCGACTCCCTCGTACATGCAGTAGACAATATAATTAATATATATATATATTATATATTAATAAATATAGTAAATAATATATTATATAATATATATATATTATATAATATAAATATATTAATATATATTAATTAATATAGAAAAAAAGAAGAGGAGAGAAAAAGTACGAAAATATTCCGAAATGCGGAAAGAAAAGGAAAAAAAAAGAATTAAAAATAAAAAGGAAAAAAATACCAAAAAAAAAATTAAATGAATCAATAAATAAATAAATAAATAAATAAATAAATAAATAAATAAATAAATGAAAAGAAAGAAAGAGAGAAAGAACGAGATTTAGCGATCGAAAATGGTAATGCCTGAATGTTTTGATTCCTACCCCTTTGGGTGTTCACCGTGATACGTCTTAGGCAAATGGCCCAACGACGGTGGTCGCGAGATTAAGTTTAATTGGCCGCTCGCTCCGACTGAATTGAGATTTATGAAGTAAATTCATTGTTTCGACTCGCCACTGTGGACCACCAACACCGATCGAAACTCCCCACTCCCTCCCCATCTCTATCTCTCTCTCTCTCTCTCTCTCCCTATCTCCTTCCCTTCCACCGAGAAGATCCTCGTCCCCTGCTATCAAATAATGTCGCCCGCAACGAGACCCACGTCTGACAGATAGGCTACTGTGATCCTCTCGACGAAACCCGATTCCACGTTATTTCTACCCCGGCGATCTTCTTCTCTCTTATTTTTCATCTCTCAACTTCCTTTTTTTACTTTTTCTTTCTCATTCTTTCTCTCTCTCACTCACTCTCACTCTCTCTCTCACTCACTCACTCACTCACTCTTTATCTATCTCTCTTTCTCTCTCTCTCTCTCTCTCTCACTCTTTGCATTTTCTTTTCTTGTCGATCAACCGAGAATCGATCAACTTTCTTCCTTTTATTTTTCTATTACTCCGTTCTTTTTATTTCATTTCATTTCATTTCTTATTTATTTATTTATTTATTTATTTTTTCTTAAACTCGTTCGACGTAAGAATTTCATTTGAATACTTGACGTTTCAATTTGGACGGGAGACGAAAAAAAAAAAAGGGGAAAGAAAAAATTGGTTCAATGATATTTATCTTCGCTCGTTGATAGATGTCACGTGTAGATTTGTACGACGTATATATATATATATATATATATATATATATATGTTGTGTGTGTGTGTGTGTAACGACTGTTAATATTGTCGTAAAGGGATTAACTTGGAGTTAATAATCCTGAGGAAGTCCGCTTAATTGAAGGACGTTACGAAGGACCGAAGAGGGAACTCGACAACTGAGCTCTCTCTCTCTCTCTCTCTCTCTCTCTCTCTCTCTCTATCTTTTTCTCTCTCTATCCATCTCTATCTCTCTCTCTCTCTCTCTCTCTCTATATATATATATATATATATATATATATATATATATATATATATATATATATCGTTTTCGTTCTCGTTCTCGCGAAATCGCTTAATTTCGTGGCTCGTGTATGGTGCTATGCTATGGCGAATTTAATTTAATTTATGCGAATCTTCGAGGGATAGGAGGAGGAGGAGGAAGGGACAAACAGCTTTCACGCTCGGTTTGACGATAATGATTTGAGAGAAAGAGAGAGAGAGAGAGAGAGAGAGGAAATGAAATGAAATGAAATAAAATGAAACGAAGATAATGAAAGGAATCGGGAAAGGATCCATTCTCCACTCTCACCTACCAAAAGAAAAAAAAA
Source organism: Dolichovespula sylvestris (assembly GCA_918808275.2). Classification (NCBI taxonomy): domain Eukaryota; kingdom Metazoa; phylum Arthropoda; class Insecta; order Hymenoptera; family Vespidae; genus Dolichovespula; species Dolichovespula sylvestris. The sequence goes on along the minus strand of OU964962.1, from coordinate 9,977,534 downwards.
AAAAAAAAAATGAAAACTTATCCTATCCGTAACTTTCAATTAATGACGACACTCTTATCTCCATTATGCGACTCAAGATAGAATGATTGAATGTTTAGAAAGAAATAACGAACGAACGCGAATCTGTGGGAGACAAATTTTTTTTTTTTTTTTGAAAATTCCTCTTCCTTAATTTTTTGTTCGTTCGTTCTTTTTCTTTTTTCTTTTCTTTTCTTTTCTCTTCTCTTCTCCTCCTCTTTTCTTTCCTTCTTTCGTTTCGTTTATTCACGTTAATAATGATAACGTTCCAGTCGGTCTCGCGCGTTTAGTCGGTTATTCTACGACTAAAATAAACTACGAGTTAAAGTGTCTTCTGATGGCTCAAATTGGAGCACGGTCTCGGTTTCCTCGTTGCTCGAGGAAGATACATATATACTTATATGCATATACATGCATACATATATACATACGTAGACGCATGAACGCACAAACGCACAGGGCGCGCCTAACAGCTCGCAAATGCGCTTCCACCGGTCCTCTTTTCACGGCTTTTCGAAACGCTCAAGTTCCTTTTACTCATTGCTATATCTCTTTCTTTCTCTCTCTCTCTCTCTTTCTCTCTCTCTCTTCATAATGGGATCCGAGTTATGGTCGGTTAGGCATGTCGACTGTTTTAAAAACGGGAAGGCGGAGGAAGGGTGGGCAGGGAGGGAGGTGTTCCGATCGTTTCCTTCTGATACGTGAATCGACCGATCGTTCATTGAAAAGTTTGTTTCTGTGACGATGAAAAAAAGGATCAAAAGAAAGAAAAAAAAAAAAAATAATGAAAAAAAGAGGAAGGAAAGAACGGACACAAATCATCCTGAATTCGTTGTCCCATTATCATTTTTTTTCTTTTTTCATTTTCACTTCCTTTCGTTTCTTTATCGTTCGAAACGTCATATCGTCGTACTACGTGCGTTGGAGGAGCGAATTGACGATAAAAAAGAAAAGAAAAGAGAGAAAGAAAGACAAATTTTTTTCTCCTCTCCTCGTCGCGGTAAATTCGATTTATTCCACTCGAAAAATTACGAGAGCGTACGGGCAGAAAGTAAAAATTTTCTCAGCTCCGAGGATTTCGTAATCGGAGAAGCTTGGTGGAATACCTGTTCCGTGAGGCAGAGAGATTTAAGGTGAATTCTATCGCGAGCGTCAAGGATTTCTCTCTCTCTCTCTCTCTCTTTCTCTCATTTTTATATATATATACATATTTTTTTTGGTTCCCCGTCTGGTCTCTTTCTCGTAACACATGCGATCAAAAATGGAAGAAATGATTTCATATATACGCGTCGTATAATTCTTCGATATTGGCACGGGGGAAGGGGGCGGCCGAAAGAGAGAGAGAGAGAGAGAGAGAAAAAAAGAAGCAACGAAAAAAAGGAACAAGGCAACGCACGTATTCTAATACTCGATCTAATATATCTAATTCTTCTCACTTCGCGCCAACGTATCGGACGACTCAGTGCTTCCCCCATTTTTTTTATCATGGAAATTTTTTCGACGGAGAGTTTTTTTCTCACGGAGAATTTTCATGGAATTATTTCTATCCTTCCCTCTCTCTCTCTCTCTCTCTCTCTCTCGTTCTCTCTCTCTTTCTCTCTCTCTTTCTCTCTGGCTCCGAATGGCCGACAAAAAGTTCCCTACGCCGTTTAAATCCATTCGCCGTAAAGAGAATCGTTTAAATCTTGAATTTATCGCGAGTAATATATTTCAAGGTCGTGGTAGAAAGCGTGAGGGACAGACAGACAGACAGACAGACAGACAGACAGAGACAGAGAGAGAAATATATATATATATATATATATATATATATATACGTATGTATTTTCACGTGTCGAAGTTAAGACGTTCCAAACGTCTCGAAATACGGCTGGCCGAGCTCCTCGCCGAAATAAATTTGTACGAAGTCTGACCCCGACTTCGGCTCGGAGAGGTCTTTTCCTCCTCCTCGTCCGGTCGCCATAGATCCCGGAGAGACTCCTTTGATACCCAAAGTACCTCGTAAGGCAGGAGTTCAGCTGAAAAGGGCCCTGTCGTTGAAGAGAAATAGAACGCTTGGCCCGGCTACCTCGCGCGATAACTCTTTCAGACTCTTCGATTTTCATAGACTCTGCATCCTTCTCTTACTCTCTCTCTCTCTCTCTCTCTCTAATTCATGTTTTAAAGTGAAAAGAGAGAGAGAGAGAGAGAGAGAGAGATCCCATTCTGGAATTTCTCTCTTAATAATGTCTTCGAAAAAAGGGCTGGAATGCAATCTTCATAAAATTGTTTTCATGGCCAAAGTATACAAAAACTTATTTCTTCTTCTTCTTCTTCTTCTTCTTCTTCTATCTCTTTTTATCTCTCTCTCCCTCTCTCTCTCTCTCTCTCTCTCTCTCACTTTCTGTTTTTTGTTTCTCACTTTGCAAAATTCGAGTCGTGTTCTCTTCGAACAACAGACCGTCTCATTTATCATCAACTTTCTACACGTTCTTAGATACAATCTGTATAAACACGTATATATGTATGTATGTATGTATGTACGTACGTACGCATGTATGATACGTATGTATACGTGGGTACTTGTAGATGTACGATTGTGTAGCTACCTATATATATACATATATATATATATATATATAAATTATAAATACTTATACGCACTCGTTGCAATTTTAAAATAGTACGAAGCAAATCCCCATGCACATAGGTACACGGAAACGTACGTACATGGATACGGACGTTGTCCACGATAGATAAAGTATTTTAGGATTTAATCGTAAGAAGTCAATAAAATTCAACGCGTTGCATCTTAAACGGTTCGAAAGGGTCACTCTCTTTTGTACCTACTACTACTACTACAACTACAACATCTACTACTACTGCTGGTGCTGCTGCTGGTGCTGTTACTACTACTACTACTACTACTACTACTACTACTACTACTACTAGAGCACACTGAGAGAGAGAGACCACCATCGTCGTGCGAAGCCCAAGTGGCTCTGCTCGTTTTCTTAGCCCGAGAAGAGACGACGAAGGACGTCTCGATTTTCGTTGACTTTCGCCGACCTTTCGCGCTTCATTGTCTCCGCTACGTCATCGTCCTATCGCGAATAATTCTCTCGTTTCTACGTGAAAGCGTCCGACGCATGCGCAATTTTCTCATCCTTTCTCTCTCCTCTCTCTCTCTCTCTCTCTCTCTCTCTCTCTCTACTTCATCGTTTTTTCTTTCTTTCCTTTCCCCTTTCCCTTTCTTTTTTTTTTCTTTTTCTGCTCTTCGATACCATCGCCTCGAAGCACGTTCATTTTCGTATATATTCGACTAGAGGTCGAGGTATACGAAAAAACGTGAATAATAATGATAATAATAATAATAATAATAATAAGAAGAAGAAGAAGAAGAAGAAGATTAGGATAGACATATATCACTTTCTAAATATGAATCGTTTTCATAAAAGTATTCTCGAAGTTCGTCGATAACGTCCAACAGGAATGATCGTTCGTCGATTCATCGATCATCGATAATTACTGTCGTATAAAGAGTTTCTTTTTCTCATCTCTATCTCTCTCTCTCTCTATCTCTATCTCTCTCAAGCTTTTTTTTCTTCGATCACCATAAGTTTTATCGCTGCAAGTTCACCGAACGACACGTCGTACACCGATATCATTTTTTCGCAAAATCTCTCTCTCTCTCTCACACACACACACACACTGTCTCTCTCTCTCTCTCTCTCTCTCTTTCTCTGACTCTTTCAGTAGATCTCGCAAACGATCTCGGAGATGATAGTCATCGAAGGTGGAATAAAAGAAGTGGAGGTCGTCGTACCGTGAAACTTTTAGTTCCCCTCCTACCAACCCCTTTTGGGTCGTTAGCTCCCAGCGTAAAACCAAAAATCTCCTATTATGGAATTAGTGAGATGATAGACCCGTCAATAACGGGCCGGCTTAAGCTGGGTCTTTCGTAGAACGCGAGGAGAGAAGAAGAATCTACAGAAAGAGAGAAACGGAGAGATGGAGAGAGATGGAGAGAGAGAGAGAGAGAGAGGGAGAGAGGGAGAAAAAAAAAGAAGCCAAGGCTGATCCATAAAAACGTCAAACTTCCCCCAACCTAGAGAAACGAAACGTCTTCATTACGAGGCTGCTCTCTTCTTCTTCTTCTCTCTCTCTCTCTCTCTCTCTCTCTCTCTCTCTCTCTCTCTATCTCTTGGTTCCATCGTGTAGGTCCGTGGGTTGTACGAACGATGAATAGCGACTATGTATAGTCTATAAAAAGAGGAAGACGAGAGAGAGAGAGAGAGAGAGAGAGAGAGAGAGAGAGAGAGAGATAAAGAGAGAGAGAGAGAGAGAGAGAGAGAGAGAGAACGAACTCGTTCCTCGGTAAAGATTTCTGAAGGGACCTTTCGAGGCATCGAGTGCCCTCGACGCTGTTTTCTCGACTGACCAAACACGAACTCGACGAGAGAGAGAGAGAGAGAGTTCTATTCGTTCATTCGAGAGCGTCGACGGAGTTTCTTATTCTTATTCTTATTCTTATACTTATTTCTTCCGACAGAGAGAGAGAGAGAGAGAGAGAGAGAGAGAGAGAGAGATAGAATGTGATTCGTGGACAGCTGGATAATAATTTCATTATACTGAGACACGAAAACATTCGAACATCTAACAGTATACGATAATATATATGCACACACACGTGTGTGTGTGTGTGTGTTTGTGTGTAATTTAGAGCAGAGATTTACAAACCGTGAATACTCACGATCCACTGATATATACGTACGATTGTGTCGTGTATCCGTATATGTATCTCTCTCTCTCTCTCTATCTATCTATCTATCTATCTATCTATCTCTATCTCTATCTATCTTTCTATCTGTGTGTACACGTGTGCATGTTCCCGCGTGTCAAATATTCAAATATAAAGATATTAACTCGTACGAATTTTCGAATAGATTATAATAGGAATCACCTGAAAAAAAAAATTTATATATATATACGCTATATGAAAAATGTGTCTCGATCATCGAACAAAAATGAAAAGGATTTCCTTTTTGGAATTTCTGATTTTTCATTGATCGATTCGCAATTCGTGCGTGCGAGGTGCTTACCTATGCGCTCATGCACGGAGATATCGAGCGGTTGTGAAACGATTTTCTTATTTTTTTTTTTTTTCTTCTTTTGAAAGGGAAAGATAAAAAAGAAATAATGATAATAATAATAAGAAGAAGAAGAAAAGGAAGAATTATTTATCTTTGGGAACGCAGCGAGTAAACCCCCTGTATACTATATATTTTAGTGGTTATAAAATTTGCATTCTTCTCTCTCTCTCTCTCTCTCTCTCTCTCCCCCTTTTTTCCTTCTCTTCTCGTTTCTTTTTCCCTCTCCTTTCTTTTCCTCCTTTTTTATTTTCCTTTTTTTCTTTTGGAAGGTAAAAAAAATAACGTAGCCGTCGTGTAAACTTCGTAAGGATCGCGAAAGTAGGTATACCTACGTACAACACGAGTATACGCAGTCACGCATGGGCGAAGGAGGTGGAGGAGGTGGAGGAGGTGGAGGAGGAGGAGGAGGAGGAGGAGGAGGAGGAAGGACTCCAACGTCCAAGGCTCCGTTAATAAAGAAGTCGACGTTTTAATGCCGTAGCTCGACAGGGCCTCGGCGAATCGGCTCTCTCGGACCTCTCGAGTTGCGCATTCGAGAAGAAGGAGTACGCGGGGCGAGGGGAGGGGGAGGGGGAGGAGGTAGAAGAAGGGCGAAGGGTCTAAGAGAGGAGACGGTTATAATTAAATCGTGCAATCAACTGGCTAATTTGTCCTCAAGCGTATTAATAAAACTCGGCCCACCGGGCTATCTCCTTCTTCTCTCTCTCTCTCTCTCTCTCTCTCTCTCTTTTATCCTTCTACTACTCTCTGTTTCTTAGCTTTTAACTCACCGTGTCGTATGTATCAGGCTTAACACGCTAAAACTATTCTTACCGTGCGCTTCTTTCGTATCCTTTTTTCTTTTTCGCGTCTTCCACTTTCTTCCTTCTCTCCTTTTCTTTCTTTCTTTCTTTCTTTCTTTCCTTCTGTTTCTTTTTTTTTCCTTCTTCATTTCTTTTCTGTTTGTTCTTTTCCTTCCTTCCTTCGTTCCTTTCACTCTTCCTATTTCTTCACAGCACGCGTAATTTTCTCTCTCTCTCTCTCTCTCTCTCTCTCTCTCTTCGCCGTCGAGCCTTCCCGACACCCACAATTAGCACCACCACCACCACCTCCTCGCATTTTTATACTCGAACGAGTCGAGTTTTCACAAAGTGCCTGCCTCGTGTTACTTTAGCAAACGTACGAACGGCGAGGAGTCAACCCGTTCGTAATAGTCCCCCTATCAACGCAATCTCTTCGTTTTCCTTGAGTTATGTGAGAGAGACGAATTATTCACCCGGGGGATTTATTCGAGAGTATCGATCAATGTTATCTCCTTCTCTCTCTCTCTCTCTCTCTCTCTCTCTCTCTCTCTCTCTCTGTCTCTCGTTTAAGACGTAAGAATATTTATTACGTTGATTTAACACCAATACATACGTCGTAGATGCTAACATATATATATATATATATATATATATATATATATGTACCTACCAGATATATCAGGTTGATCGATCCGAATTTTGAATAGTCGATATTTCTCGTGGATCGAGAACGAAAGATCTTCGAGATCGATAGAAAAGTACAAAGAGAGAGAGAGAGAGAGAGAGAGAGAGTCGCGTTCGCGCGATTTGATTCGGTTAGTGGAGGAGAGCGGACCACCGGGTCGAAATCGAGCCGGCCAACGTGGAAGTCGAATACCGGCAAATTAGTCAAAGTCGCGGGCCACAGGAAGGACGTGACGCGCGGCTGTCGTCTCTCCAGGCTCGTCCGAAACTCCGGCGACCGGTTTGGGATGGTTCTCCTTCGGTCAATTGAGCGCTGCACCGTCGACCACACGTGCGCTCAAAACTCATCCGCTCTCTCTCTCTCTCTCTCTCTCTCTCTCTCTCTCTTCGGTAACAATCAGATCGGCAACGAGAATATCTATATATCCTATATGTATGCATATGTTATGTATGGATGTGTATATATATATATATATATATGCATACACAAATGATGTACGTATATGTATGTATACGATAAAAAATATATCGTGCTCGGTCGGTAAGTAAGCGCGCGTGTATCGATCAGTTATATATATATATATATATATATATATGTATATATAGGAACGATTATAACGCGAGTTCTAACAAATAAATACAAAATAAATATAGTATGAGCGTAATACGTGGACGAAACACTGCACGAGTAAATAAGTACTTAAGTAAGTACTTTCTCCGGGAGCTTAAGTACCTGGTACGTGTCGTCGCATGTGTCCATCCCATGATAGTCGGTAGAAGCAACGTGTTGCGTGTACTCCGTGTATCTGTGTCTCTTTCTCTCTGTGTTATGTGTGTGTTGTGTGTGTGCGCGCGCGCGCGCGTGCGCGTGTGTGTGTACGTGCCAAGAATATGGCCAATATACATATACATATATACGTACAACGTGTACAAACATATATAGATATATACTTGTAGTCTGACCAATGGCGTAGCAAGGAACGCTTACGAGACCATTTTGGGGACTTACGACATACATACATACATACATACATACATACATACATACATACATACATACGTTCGTCCCTTCCTCCCCCACCCCCCGCCGCTTTGGATTCGTCGACGTTTCACCATGAAAACGAGCGTGTCCACTGCTTTTACTTAGTATCTTGTCACACGTGCTGGAATGTTCATACAAAACGAGGGAAGAGAGAATATGGTGAGAATTTTTATCTCTCTCTCTCTTTCCCTTTCTCGAAGAAAAAAAAAAAGAACAAGAAAACTTTAACGAGTTCGCGTATAAAGAGAAAGGGGAGGATCGAGTGTTTGTGCTTTTGGTCGAAAAATGGGGTGACCAACGGTAGCCGTCGATTTTTCGCTCGATAAAATGACCGGTATCCAAACTCGAAACATACGAAAGGATATTATAATAAAGGATATAATATACGAATGACACTTACACGATACTCTCTCTCTCTCTCTTTGTTTATCTCTTCGTCTATCTCTTTTTTATTTTCACAACAACAGCTACTGGATCTTCCACTAACGTAAATAGGAATGTCGACGTTATGTATAGGTTATATTCTTGATGTCTATTTTTCGAACTCTCTTTCTCTCTCTCTCTCTCTCTCTCTCTCTCTCTCTCTCTCTCTCTCTCTCTAGATACTTGTCCATACGTATCTACTACGTGTCACACGAATAGAAATCTCGAGAACGCCGATCGATATATCACAATCGAATTAATACGACTACGTAAGTTACAGAGGTTATATATGTATACCACGCTATTCGATCTCGAAGAAACTATTCTCTGGTATTGAAAATTAATACATCCGATGTATCGCGATTCGATCGATCTGAGTATTTTGTCGTATGTCGAGGAGGGACATAAAAGGGGTTAAGATAAAAAGGAAGAAGAAAAGAACAAAAAAAAAATAACAAAAACAAACATAGAAACAAACGAATGACAGAAAGATAATAACGGAAGAAGATATGGGGAAAAAGTAGTAGTAGTAGTAGTAGTAGTAGTAGTAGTGGCAGTAGCGTTTACATAGGGACTTACAAGTTTCAAGATCGTATAATATTTATTTCTAAGAGCGTTCACCGTGTTACGCTTGTGAACGGAAGACGAGAAGGATGTGGACCGTCTTCTTCGGGAGTCATGGACTTCATGACAGGAGTGCCCTGATACTTATGGGGCTTAAAGAGCGCTCGCGAGAAAGAGCGAGAAAGAGCGAGAGAGAGAGAGAGAGAGAGAGAGAGAGTAATAGTGAGAGTACGAGAGAGACGGGGACGGACAAACAGAAAGAGAATGCGAGAAAGAGAAAGAGAAAGAGAGAGATAGAGAGATAGAGAGATAAAGAGATAGATAGAGAGAAAGGGAGAAAAGAGACGTTGTGTTTTGCACGTGTTAGCAAATGTGCGTGCGAGTGTAGGACAAGGAAAGATGAGAGAACGGAAAGTAATGGAAGAGGGAGAGAAAGTAGATTCGTGAGTGAGTGAGTGAGTGAGTCAATGCGTGTGTGTATATGTTCGTGTATGTGTGTGTGTGAGAGAGAGAAAGAGAGAGAGAGAGTATATAGTGCACATAGCAGTGCCCGTAGCATAGGGGAGTGCCTTGGCAGGAGGACGTGGACCACCCACACGGTGCCGTGGACCACCGTGCTAGCCCACTGGCATACATTAGGCTCCACGGCTCCCCGAAAACTATACCGTGGATCCCCTCTCTGTCTCCTTCTCTCTCTCTCTCTCTCTTTTTCTCTCGCTCACACACTCTTTCCTCGATCTATCTTCCTTCTCTGTTCGCGGAGCCCAGCCGTTAGGTATTTTGATACAGTCGACACCCGTTTAATTAGCATTCGATATGGACACCGCACGACGAACTGCCGCCTCCCGTTGATACGATTACTACTTCTTCGCCGATTCGATCGGCGATTCGATCGCCGAACGATTCTCTCGTTACCTTAGCTACTGCTGTTCCTGCTGTTACTGTTACTGTTTCTGTTACTGTTACTGTTTCCGTTGCTATTGCTGTCATTGCTGTTGCTTTTGCTTTTGCATCTACGATTGTTCATGATTTTCTTAACATCCCGCCCGAAAAGGATGCTCAGAAAAGCAGGAGCAATCGTTACTTTTTTCTTTTTCTTTCTCTTTTTTTTTTTGTCAACGGAATGAAGCAAGAAAAAGTTTACGAACGACGTTCGATCGAATGGCCCTCCCCCCCCATCCCCCGAACCTCATCCTCAACCCTCAACCCCACCCGTCCCGACGATACTTTCGAATCTTTTCACTTTTCTTTTCTTTTTTCTTTTTTTTTTTTTTCGTTTTTTCGTTTTTTTTTTTTTTTTCGTTTCTTTCTCATAACTCCGCGTCGACGTAGCTTCTGTTCTAATTCGTCCTATTAAACATGGAAAGCAATTTCTTCGTCGGATGTAACATAAAATTTGCATTAATTTTTAATTGATTTCTATCAGTCGAAATATTATATTACTAGTGTCGATCAATTTTATTATTAATTAATATTACTTTTCTACATTTTCTTCCTCTTCTATATAACCGATAAGACAGAGTCTCTCGATCGTCGATATTTAATGGTACTGAGAGAGAAAGAGATAAAGACTGAGAGAGAGAGAGAGAGAGAGAGAGAGAGAGAGAGAGAGAGAGAAGAAAGGGACGAAGAACGAGAGGAACAAAAGGGATAGAAGATATTATACATGAGTTTATATATCAAGCAGAAATATCCCTTACTCGGTTCTAACTCGCTTAGACGTGACTCATACGGTCGTTACTTCGGGCACATCTAATCTCGCGAGTGTGGGAGAGATAGATAGATAGATAGATAGAGAGAGAGAGAGAGAGAGAGAGAGAGAGAGAGATGCCTGACGTCAGCCGTGAGTGAGTCTGGCCCGTTTGAGGTCAGTGGAACGAGAGATGAATTGACTCGTCAGAGCCGAACGGCACTTCTTTTAATTCTTTTCGATGAAATCATAAGGGGGTGCGATTCTCGTCTCCCAGGGTGGCCCGTCTAACAAATATGGGCTTCGCTTTGGTGCGCCCCCTGGAGTAAAGGTTAAACGATCTTCTTTTTCATTCTTTTATTTATTTATTTTTATTATTTTTTCTTCCCTTTTTTTTCCTTCGAATTTTCTCTCTCTCTCTCTCTCTCTCTCTCTCTGTCTATCTCTCTTTATCTCTCTTCATCCCACTCGTTACTCGAACTTTAAGAAGTTAAACCTTCCTTATCTTTTCTTTCCTTACCTTTCCTTTTCCTTTCTTTCATTCTTTCTTCCTTTCTTCTTCTTCTTCTTCTTTTTTCAATCCGATACATTCCATTCAAAGATGATTCACGTTAATTAAATTCGTCAATCGAGTTCAATCGACGTGAAATTCAAATTTAAATCCGTGTAGGAGAGATGGGAAAGTTAAAGGAAAAAAAAAAAAAAAAAAAAAAAAAATTAACAAATAAATAAAAATAAAAATAAAAGTAAAAGTGAAGAAAACAAAGAGAAATTAAAAAGAAGAAAGCAAGGAAGAAACGAGGATCGAAGTATCGTTCGTTCATTCGTTCGTACGTTCGTACGTTCGATCGATCGATCGACGGAATCGCTCGCGATTAAGCTCGCAATTAATAAAATATACCAATGGGCTCGCGTCTCGTACGTTCGTTTATGAAGAACGCTAAACTCCTCCCTCTCCCCTCCCCCTGCTCGTTCGCCTGGTCATCGTCCCATTTCTCTCTCTCTCTCTCTCTCTCTCTCTCTCTCTCTCTCTCTCTCTCACGAGAATTTAAATCGACGATGCCTTATTTTTTTTTCCTTTTCCTTCCATTCTTTCTTTTCTCTCTCTCTCTCTCTCTCTCTCTCTCTCTCTCTCTCTCTCTCTCTCTCTCTCTCTCTCTCTCTCTCTCTCTCTCTCTCTCGTTCGTACGAGTCCAACGAATTTACGCGAGTTTTAATGCGACGCGTACTCGTGCAATCGTTATTCAGGAGATAGCCGGGGTGGCCCACAAGAATCCTCGAGTTTCCGCCTTAATGATGATTAACTTGCCCATCGGTCGCGAGTTGCCGGACCTTTTGCAAGGACAACAACACGCTCGCTTGCTCTCCGACGAGTTTCTTCTTTCCTCCGTCCACCATCTCTTTCACCTCCTCCACCTCCCCCACCTCCCCCACCTCCTCCTCTTCCTCCTTGTGATAAATAATTCGACCTTAGGCCTCTCCTGACCAACAGCGAGAATCTTCTCTTTATTTATTTTCTTTCTTTCTTTCTTTCTTTCTTTCTCTCTCTCTCTCTCTTCTCTCTCTCTCTCTCGTATTTCGAAAACTTTTACGAAACACTCTCTCGGACGAATAATTTCCTATTGGAAAGTAGAGCGACCGATTTTACCAACTGCGAAATCAGCTCTCTCCATTCCTTTTTTTTTTTCTTTTTTTGAGATTCGTTCTTTTCTTTTCTTTTTGTTTTTTTTTTTTTTTTTTTAATGTATACATACATACATACATACATACGTACATACGTACATACGTGTACGTACATATATAGAAACAAATATATATATATGTATGTATGTATGTATGTATATATGTCTCTTTGTATATACGAATCGATCATTCCTGTTTCCCACGAATAACCCCCTTTTTAATTTCTTCCTTCGCACGCATCGAACATTTTCGAAACTGCTCGCGTGCACGAAATCTGCGTTGTCCCAGATATGTCTGGGCTGTTTGCTTGCTTTCCTGTCTGTTCGGCCACGCTCATTGACAGCCCACGGTACATGTATATAAAGGAGCGTATGCATTACTATATGAAATATACTCGAGTCTCTTTTCTTAAATGATCGTCTTGCGGGTAATCCTTCGATTATAAAGAAAAAAAAAAAAAAAGAAAAGAAAAAATCATTAAAAGAAAAAGGAACACACACGCGCGCGCACACACACACACACACACACACACAGAAAAAAAGAACCTCGAATTCGAACGTTTCGTGATCGTAGAGTCCATCCCTCTTACCAACACCCTCCCCCTCCCCTTCTCCTCTACTCTCCTCTCCTCTCCACTCCCTTCGCCACCCATCCACCCACCCCACCGACTTTAAGCTTCTCGAGAACTCGTATAGATCATTATAATGATTATTATCGTCGTTATAAAATCAGTATCAACGTTTTCACGACCTTTCACATCCGCGATCCTTATCTCGAAATTCACCTCGATTTCATAATTCACGTGCTTCTTTACGGTACCATGCATGCGCATAATCCGAGACGCGCGTGGAGATACATTAAACGATTTTATTGACGACTGTCGGGCCTATCCACTTTGTAAACTCGTATGCCGACGAGCGTAATTACGGTACCACCACTACTACCATTATTATTATTATCGTTGTTGTTATTATTATTATTATTACGAGCACTCTGTGTCTTATATCGGGTAACCGCGCGAAATAGTAACTAAGTATACTTACGTTGCACTACGTGAATACCTACGTGCACTACGCTTAACGACGTGTAGCATTATTACGTGTGTTAGTACATACACGTACATACAAACATATATATATATATATATATATATATATATATATGTATATGCACACGTGCATACGTATTGTATGTTCGTATATATAAATTAATACATACACATATATAGACGGAGGGAGCGTGTATTTCAGAAAACGAGCTGGTTCGAACTAAAATCGCGAAGATGTCTTACGCGATACGAAACAATATATTTATTTATTTGTTTATTTATTTATTTACCTATTTATTTATTAACCTACCGACCTCTTGGCTATCGGCGTTTTCTACCTTATCGACGACTATTTTTCAGTCCATTTTACGATGAAAATAATTTCGTTGGAATTTGTTGAATTATTGGACGCTAAATATTAACATTAGAATCGGTCGGACATTCTTACGTGATTTTAACAAAATTAAAATTTAACAGATTACATTGTCTTCGAGATCATTCAGACTTTCTTCTTTTTTTTACGAATCGTTAGACCACAAATAGGAATTCTTTTGTGAATTATGAAACATGTATCGATGAAGCGTGATTGATTCTTAAAGTTAAGGTGGAAACGTTTTTTGTATTACGAGCCGATAGAATTATTATTATACTTTTTTTTTTTTTTTTTTTTTTTTATTTATTTATTACACATTCTTACTTATCAATTAATTATTTCTCTTCTTCAAATGATATTTATTCTTCGTTACTCTCTCTCTCTCTCTCTCTCTCTCCCTCTCCCTCTCTCTCTGTCAATAATTCAAAACGATAAGGAGTTCATTAGATCATATGAACGTAAGTAAGTAGATACCCACGTTACGATGGATTTAGCGTGAAATTTACCGATTAAATCTATTAAAACGATTCCATTTCCGTTATTACGTCGAAAAGAGCCCAGTTGTAATAACGGGAATGGTACTGATAAAGCACAGGCGGTTTTACATCTCGCTTGAAAACGCACGCGAGCGAGTTATGCGAGTCGACGCCGCTTATGTATCGGACCATAAACGAAGAGAGCCAATTGCCTTTTACACATCCTCCCTCTCCTTTTCTGTCTTTCTCTCTTTCTCTCTTTCTCTCTTTCTTCCTTTCTCTTTCTCTCTCTCTCCTTTTTTTTTATCCCACCGACGGCCAAACGGGTGCCATTACGTCTCCTAAGAATCGATTCGTTTGTTTGTTTGTGTGTCCGTGTGGTGCGCGCGCGCGCGTCGATTAAGTTGTATACTTCGATATAATCATGTTCTAACTCACGGAGAAATATCGATCACGTTAATTCATAATTGAAATTAATTTAATTTATTTAGCTATTCGTTTCTATCGTACATTTCTATCCGTAAAATTCTATCATCGTTCCAAAACGTAATTCGAGTATATCTCGCGGGTATCAACCGAGTCGATCGAGTTTAACATACGATTCAACGACGTACTCATCTTCTCCAACGAATTTTTCTATCGACGAATCTGTTAGTTTCGAAAAGGTATTCCTGGACAATTTAAACGGGAACTACGGTCGAATTTAATCTCTCTTTTAGCGGATTTAATGGCCTCATAAATTCATCCAATGACAAATCTAATTATTTTTAAAACGTTTTTACGAATTTATCGTCGAATATTTGGTGGGATTTTTTCACTGTGTCCATAATTAACACGAATCCGACTGAGATTATATGAAATTACGAAATATAGTGACTTCGATGAATTTTCTTAATCGATATGATCATTAGATACCTAATTATAATATATATATATATATATATATATATATATATATATATATATATATATATATAATCGTCTTATTGAATATATTCGAATTTTTCGAGGGATCAAAAGATTACATCTCGATCTCGAAATCGATTCTATAGAGTTACATACGTAGAAGCTACTGGTCAAGAGAAATTCCAGCCATACCTGGAATCGAACCTAGAACCATTAGCACTTCTAAGTCTATCGGTGAAACGAGAAAAAACAAGAGAGAGAGAGAATGAAAAAAGAAGAGAGAGATAAATAGATAGATAGATAGATAGAGAGAGAGAAAATGAACATAGAAATGGAGAGAAGGGGTAAAATAACACGAAACTAGGAGAGTAACGAGAGCTTTAATTAAACACATTTCATTAATTCTAAACCAATGACAGATAAACCGAACATGTACCTAGTTCTCTAATCTCTTTACTCTAATACGTGATCGGACTAACCAATGACGACAATCTTTTAATCACTGTGTTAGGTAATTACGAGGTTAATTGAAGAAGAGAGGAAAAATATTTTCCTTTACTTTATTTTTTTTTTTTTTTTTTTTTTAATAACCATAAAAAGCGGCTGTATAAATCGCTTAGAAATTACTTAGGAGATTACCAATAAATTTCTACGATTTTTTACGATAACGAATACGGACGAAATCGTATATGCATGCTGCCCACGTACGCATCGAAACATTTCAACCTAATACTACGATTAGACCAGACACCGTTGATGATAAATTTTCTTATAGCCGTTTAAAAAGAACAAGAAAAGGAGAGAACTTTAAAATAAAAAAAAAAAAAAAAAAAAAAAATTCGAATTAAGAGAAAAAAAAGGAAACGAAATATTTTTTACTGATCAATAATAAAAATTCGATTGTTAAAAAGGAACGACTTAGAACTCGACGTATAGAGGAAGAATAAGAGGAAGAAGAAAAAGTAATTGTCTAACGGCGATACAAAAAATATCTCTTCCCTTTTGATTCTTTCGCAAATATTTTCTTTTTCTTTTCGTTGTTTTTTTTTTCTGTTTTTTTTTTTTTTTTTTTTTGTTTCCACGCAAACGAATACAACGCGAAAGGTTTGACGATGGGTGGGATTTAGCCGTATCTTCTACTCGATGACAGTACCCACGACGGGAATACAATGACGGCCATAGTGAAATTCTTTTTAAGGTACTCCTCAAAGCACCTGGGCGTGGTAACATTGTTTCCGGTCATCTGCTCGGTTCACATTTAGATATGACATATGGACTCCACTTTAACTGCTATTCCTTCCGTTCCTTTATTCTACCATTTCTTTTTTTTTTTTTTTCTTTTTTTTTTTTTTATTTCTTCGTGTATTAACTGTCGAAATATATCTCATTGGCAACGTCAATCGTCGCTATCTAATCTCTAATGTTGCTCGTTTCAAGACACACTGTCCAGATGATCCTTTGAAACAGGTGTTTTTATCTCTCTCTCTCTCTCTCTCTCTCTTTTTCTTTCTCTTTCTGTCACTCTCGTACTCACTTTCGAACAGAACCAGCTATTATTACGAAAGCCGTAAAACCATTAGAAACTGTTTAGGAAGTATAAACAGAACGAGCGTTCGTTTGTAGGTAGTTACAAATCGATAGTGTTTTAGCTATTCGTTAAATCGATGGATTGTGAAATGTTTTCAACGATTAAGAGAGAGACAGAGAGACGGAGAAAGAGAGAGAGAGAGAGAAAGAAAGAGAGGGACAAAGCACATTTTGAGTAAAAAAAGAAAGACAGACAGAGAGAGAGAGAGAGAGAGAGAGAGAGAGAGAGAGAGAGAGAGATCCAAGAGGTTCGCGTGCACGAAATAAAATGGAGGAACGGAAATAGGGATGTAAAAATCGAACAAGACGAAAGGAGTTCGCACTTCGAAAGAGAAGAGGGTACGCAAAGAGGACGAGGACGAGTAAGAGAGGGAGGAGTGAGGTAGGGAGGTTGGGAGGGAGGGTGAAGAGTAGGAAGAAGAAGAGGAAGAGGAAGAAGAGGAGGAGGGGGGAGGAGGGGGAGGAGGACGAATCAAAGGAACGGAGGAGAGTCGAACGAGGGCCCGGCGTGGCTCGTCGTAACTCAAGTCTAGTTAAGGGAGCCATAATTCAGGGGATAGCACCAGCTCCTCAAACCGGCCATAAATTATGGCCTTTTAATTTCGCGATATTAGCTGAACGATGATCGTACGAAAGGCTAAGGCTAAGGCGAATGCACGAACCACCGGACGGACTTTTGTCCGAGTTCATCCGAAAGAATCTTATTCTTCCCTCTCTCATTCTTATTTCATCCGAGGTCGATCATCGAAATTTATATTTTTCGATTATGTTCGTTGGAGGAACGAGAGGAAAGTAACGAAAAGAAAGGAAATAGAAAGAAGAACACGAAGAAGGAGGAGGAGGAGGAGGAGGAGGAGGAGGAGGAGGAGGAGGAGGAGGAGGGAGAAACAATATTTATCCGTATATTATTCTTTCCTTCATACTTTATATCTATATCTATATCTATATATATATATATATATATATATATATATATATATATATATATATATATAAAATAAAGAAAAAAAAAGAAAAAAAAAAAAAGAAAATGGTTAAATCCGTGACGAATCGTTCTCGATTCGTAATACTCTCGATTGGTGTCAAGTTCGTAAGACGAACGTACACGATTATTATCGTCCTAGCTAATTAATTTAAAAAAAAAAAAAAAAAAAAAAAAAGAGAAAAGAAAAAAATAAAAAAAGAAGAAAAAGAAAAAACTCACGATAAGAATAGAAACTGTGTCTCCCGATTTAGAACGGCTCCTCCGTTCGTTCTTACGTACATATCGTTCGATACGATCGATACGATCTTAGGGATTGGAATGATACTTCGGATTACGTAGATAGATATACAATCGTACTTACGATTAGATACTTACTACGCTTACACGTGATCCATCGTAAAAGGACATCGGGGAGACCACCAAGTTCCCATTTTTTTTTCTTTTCTTTATTTTCTCTCTCTCTCTCTCTCTCTCTTTCTCTTTCTTTCTATATATATATATATATATATATATATATATATATATATATATCACTATCTCTTTTTTCATTGGAGAAGTTCACTGACGTCTACTTACCTACCTTGCGAAATCTCAGTGAACACCTGTTTTTCTTGATAAATGGCCGTCGAAGTGGACTGCTGCACGCGCGCGACCCTTTTTCCTTTTCATAATAATTTATATCACGCGTGACGTCCCGCTGACCGTAGAAAAAGATTCCTTTTACGTGTACGTGTGTACTCGCATAAATACGATTGTACGTCTCTTTACGCGTGCATTTATGTACGTTGGGTACGTTAGTACGTACGTACGTAACTATGTATGTATATGTATGTGTATATGTATATGTATATGTACAACTGTATCTCTTCGCGCGAATACGTTTTCCGCTCGTTTGAAACATCGAACGTGAAACGTAACAAAGTGCGTGAGTCAATCTTGAAAATGTCCGGCCATTCGGACGGATTCTCGTACTTATATACACGGTGTACAATGAAAAAAGAAAGAGACAGATAAAACGAGATAGATAAAGATAGAAAGAGAGAGAGAGAGAGAATATTTCGTTTCCTTCTTCGTCTTTTTTTTTCTCCTTACAACGGTATCATTGTTAACCCAAGAGTAAGTAACATCATGCAAAGAGATGGAATATATTTCGCTCTCTTCGTTTTATGTACGGGTAACAAAGCGTGGGCGCTTTGTAAATTTCGCCACACCTGTTACAACCTTTCTATTTGCTCCCTTCGTAACGTAGATACTTACATACTTACTTACTTACAGAGAATTATTTATTTTTATCGTCGTCGAAAGGTCCTCTTGTTGTTTCCCCTTTTCTCCTTTCTTCATTCCTTCTCATTTACTTTTCCTTCTCGTCCCCTTTCGTTTCTTTTTTTTTTTTCTTTTTTTTCTTTTTTTTCTCTTGCCCCTTTTTCAACCGAACCCCCCCCCCCCGCCCCGCCCCTTTACCCATTTCGCGAGGTAATTCTAATCGCTTAAATTCTACATCGTAAAACTCTCATTCGGATTGAAAGAACATTAATTGAGTCTATTCAGACGATATTATAAACGATCATAGACTACATTGAAACTTTACTTCGCGACTCCTAGTATTTCGTCAAAATCGACATCATTCAAATTTCATTCGATTTTCATCTCTCTCTCTCTCTCTCTCTTTCTCTCTTTATATGCCAAAAACGAATCCTATTCGTTTACTATTGTGACTCGGAGAAAAGAAAAGCCAAAAAAAAAAAGAAAAAAAAATAAGAACGAAAGAAAAATAATTTCGATGAATTCCCAAAGATGATCCTTCACTTGTTATTATTTATTTATTTATTTTCTACTGGTTATCTCGAACTACGATTTGGTCGTTTGTTTATTGACAATAAATAAATCCAAATATATATATATATATATATATATATATATATAAATATGGATGTACATAAGTAAATAAATATATTGTTGAAAGATCGTGCAAGTATACTGTTTTGTCGATGCGTCTAAATAACGTATAATACACGTTGGTATTCGCGTTGGATCGAATAGGATCGTTTTGATTTTATCTCATCGATCGATCGATCGATCGATCGATAGACCGAGAGAGAAAGAGAAAGAGAGAGAGAAAAGGACAGGAGTCTTACAAGGAGCGTTTCCGATATAGTAAGAACGCCTTCGCGCTGTTAGCCGCACGTTCATTCGTTCGCTTTGTTGCTGACGTTAGGAAAAAGAAAAAAAAAAAATTTTGTGATATAAGACGATGCCTTCGATAGACGCGGGAATAATACTGAGAGAATTCTACGAGTGTTAGAACGTCGAACTTTTATGAGTAAGAAAGAAAGAAAGAGAGATTAAGAGAGAGAGAGAGAGTGAGTGAGAGAGAGACATGTTTATTTATTACTTTGCTAAGACAGAAATGAATAAGAATGTTTGAATGATAAATGTATGACTCATCGATAGTAACAATAATAGCAATGATTAGGCATATATATATATATATATATATATATATATATATATATGTATATATTATATGGTTAAATCACTATAATTCGATTTGTTTCGTCGTGTTTACGAAGAAAAAAGAATGTGAGCGATAGTAAGTGCTAGTAAAGTGAGCAGAGTAAGTAAAAAAAGAAGTGTAAGTTTAAGTGTAACTGTAAGTGAAAAAAAAAAAAAAAGAAAAAAATAGAAAATGTACGTACGTAATAGTGAGTGCAAGTACTGAGTACTCGGACTTAACTCGTGTATTTATACTCTTCTACTATTTTAATATTAATTCTTCATGACGACGTGCGGCGTATCCATGCACAACGCTTACATGCATTTCTGCATAAGAGAAAAAAGATCCATTTTTTCTTGTTCTTTCTTTTTTTTTTTTTTTTTTTTTTTGTAATCTTTTGTGCAGCATTTAATCGTAAGTTCGTAATACGAGATTCCATCATATGTTTCGTATTAGCACGTATAACATATAATTAGTATAGTCATAATTATATTATGCCGGGTCGTACTTATAAGTGTATATACGTTATATTAGTATAATGATATACGCTGGACTGGTATAATCATATGCTATACTAATACTATAATTAGTTAGCACTTAGAAACAATTACAATCGTATAATTACATATATATTAGTGTATCTACATATATATATATATATACAGTGCAATAGTGTCAATTGTACTATAAGTATAAGTGTGACAAGTTTTACGTACGTAGGTACGTATGCATGTTTGTATATTAATTACATTATGAAAAAATTCGAGATAACAAATATGCAATTAAGCAAAACGAAAAAATAAATAAATGAAGAAAAGAAAAAAAAATATATATATATATATATATATATACGTGACCACAATGGGGAATAATTTAAATTAAATTCTAACGAGGGAGGGTGTGGAGGAGGAAGAAGAAGAAAAAAAAAGAGAACAAAAATAAAAGAATAGAAAGAGAGAGAGAGAGAGAGAGAGAGAGAGGAGAGAGAAGGTGTTCGTACAAAATTCTCTCACAGATTCGCGCTCGAGAAATAGAAACGATAAAAGCGAGAGGTTTTCCACGCTTTAAATCGGTCGCGTATAAGAGTTTCTCGTCGGCTGCGAGAAACTCGCAAGTTAGATATTTACGCAATCGTACTTTTCATTATTTCCAAAGACGCGCGCGCGCGTACACACACACACACACACACACACACACACACACGATGGTACGGTGGTGTTACGCGTTTCAACCGGCCGCGGCCGACGGAAAGAATCTCGAAGTTGAACGTAATTTTGCCGAGTGTTTCTTATCTTTCCTTTTCTTTTCTTTTCTTTTCTTTTCTTTTCTTTTCTTTTCTTTTCCTTCCTTCCTTCCTTTCATTTTTGTTTTCTTTCTGCCTTCCTTTTTTTGTTCTATTTTTCTTTTCCTTTTTTTTTTTTACGAACGTTAACCGTTTAACGGAGCATTTGCGTATGTACGACGAAGGAAATCATAATGATGACAAGATTAATGATCCTACTTTACTCTGCACGTATAAACGCTCGAAGAATTATTATTATTATTATTATTATTATTATTATTATTATTATTATTATTATTATTATCATTATTGTTGTTGTTGATGTTGTCGTTGTTGTGGTTATTATTATTATTATTATTATTATTATTATTATTATTATTATTATTGTTATTATTATTATTATTATTATTTATTCGTTTAACGATCTTACGGTGCGATCATTCGGTGAAAATATTTCATACGTGGCCCCTTATTTCGTATACGCCATCGTAATCTTCCCTCTTAATCTTAATTGGAAAGAAATTTACTGTAATAAAAAAAGAAAACAAAAAAAAAATAATTACTAGGCACCCGTGTCAAATTTATAATAATTACCTAACGTTAAGACGGTTTTATCAGAATTATGTAACACGGGCATCGATTCACGGGTCATCGATTATCCATCCTCGAAGAGTTTTATCTTTGTGGATTATTATTTTGTTTTTTATTTTATTATTATTTTATTTTTTTTTTTTCGTTAAATATTTATGTAAGTACAGGATGGGCCAAAAGTCCTTAAACGAATTTTAAAAATCGATCATCCGTCTCGAGATGAGACAGACAGACAGAGAGAGAGAGAGAGAGAGAGAGAGAGAGTGAGTTCTTCGACTAAAATCTTGTTTTCTCTTTTTTTCATTTTTTTTTCTTTTTTATTTTTTTGTAAATCGTACAACTACCGGCTTAAAAAATATCTTGACGAGGAGCGATTGATTTGAAACATCGTCTATGAACTTTTTAAATGTCCATTTTGACATCGCTTTTCGTGGGTTACGAAATTTCGAGCACGATTGGAAGGCTAAAATAAAATTTTTTGAAAGGTCCAATCGATTATTAAAATCTCTCAGGGAATTGTCGTCCGTCGAAATCCAAATTTTCTTTTCCCATCTAGAAACTTTATATTCTGAGATAATTTCGTGTCTTTCCTTTTTTGCTTTCGTACGTCGTAAATTAACGAGCCTGATTGCAAGCCTAACAAAAAACAAAAAAGAAAAAACAAAAAAAAAAAAAAAAAAACAGAGCTCGAATAATTTTTTTCGATTTTCAAATTTTCCTAGATACTTTGTCGCAGGTCCGGACGAACATTTGTCCCACCAAACCGATCTCCTTTCATGAAAGATTTGCAAACGAACATGTCGTTGACCGCAATATTCAAAAAAAAAATAAATAAATAAATAAAATAAAATAAAATAAAATAAAATAAAAAGAAATAATTAATTTTTAAAAACCAATTAGGGTCTGTCCGTCCCGTTCCCTATACACTCCCTTCGATTCGTTCAATTGATGAAATAAATCATTGGGAAATTATTCGACAATTAAATGGGAACAGCATATGGTCCAAAAGAAGAAGAAGAAGAAGAAGAAGAAGAAGAAGAAGAAGAAGAAGAAGAAGAGGAAGAGGAGGAGGAGAAGGAGGAGGAGGAGATTGAGACGTATCGTAAAGAAAACGCTTTCGCTTTAACGAAGATATCAAACTTTATTGACCCCGTTGGCGTACGATCTCATCGACGATTATGACCGGATTGATTCTCGACGATGATGACGAACGACGACAACGACGACGACTTTCTCGTTCGAACAGACCGATAATTCTTTTATTTTTTTTTGTTTGTTTTTCGTTTAGGTTTCTTTTTGTTTTTTTCTTCT
>OU964962.1:9921963-9946963 GCA_918808275.2 Dolichovespula sylvestris | reverse complement strand
ATATATATATATTTTTTTTTTATATATATACATATGTTAATTACATTTTGATGGGTTCGCTGAACTTATCTCGGGTTCCATCTTCGATCTGAATCTCCTTTTACATTACCCTTGGGTATATAATATTTTACAAAATGTCGACGTTCGATCCTCAACTCGTTTTAATTACATGCTAATTAAGTGTAGAATGAAGTTTCTTGCGATTCGATTCTGAACGAATAAAATCTGACAAGAGACATATAGATAGATAGATAGAAATAGAGAAAGATATATATATATATATATGTTAGAATCAAATACGTATACGCTCGTGAATATCGATATCGAATTATTCCTAATTGCTCTAATAGACTCTACGATATAACGAATTTCAACATGTTACATAGAACGATATTATTTCGAAAAAAAAAGAGAGAGAGAGTGAGAGAGAGAGAGAAAAAACAAGAAGAATAAAAAAAAAGGAATCTTAAGTAATCCTCATAAATAATGTATCGCTCGAATAGATTTTTCCGTCTCGAAGGAATGCGAAGTTGTCTCGATTCGTTTCTATCCTCGACGCCATATAAATCATCCTCCTCGTTTCGTTCGTCTATAGATATCTATTCCCCATCGATAATCTTTATCTCGTCATTCTCTCATCTCTCTCTCTCTCTCTCTCTCTCTCTCTCTCTCTCTCTATCTATCTATCTATCTCTCTCTCTCTCTATTTCTCTTTATCTATCCTTTTTTCCTCACCCAAGTAATGCGTTCACTGTGCCGAGAACGTTCAGATTACCACTTTTTCTCTCTCCTCTCTCTCTCTCTCTCTCTCTCTTTCTCACGGATTGCTCGCATTGTTATCCTTTTTTTTTCCCAAACTCGCTGACCTTCGAGGACGATGTCCGCGTTTTCCAAGTCGATCGATTCATCGATTCATCGATTCATCGATCGACCGATAGATCGAAGGTAAGACGAATAAAGTTATCTGATAAATCCTGAAGCGATTTCACGATTTCCGAGTTTATATTAAAAAAAAAAAAAAAAAAAAAAAAAAAAAAAATTGAATTTAATTTAGCGTTGCAATGAATTATTAGATCTATATATAATTTTCGATGTAACGATACAAATAAATAATATACACGATATTATCGTACGCATTATAACATATAATGTATGCTATATATATATGTGTATATATAATGCAATATAATACAATGTAATAAATATAAAAATGAATAAATTAATATAAAAGTAAATTAATTAAGGTCGTTTTTCGATCGTAACCAAAATCGAAAGAAACTGAGATGAGAAGAAAGTATCAAAAGCGACCACTAAAGTGTATCACTTGAGAAAAGAGAGTCGAGGAGTGAGAGAGAGAGAGAGAGAGAGAGAGAGAGAGAGGGACTCGTTACGTTAAACTAAGTGGAAAAGAACGGAACGTAAAGTGGCCTTTGTCATTGGACACTTCCTTGAACCTGGTTACGGATCTCTTCTGGATCGCCGTGAAGTGCCTTCGACCTTGCCGTGGCATTATTTTTCGCAGGAGTCAACGATTCCCTTAACGACCCTTTCTCAATAATTATCGGAACAACCGGTGCGATTACGCATCGTCGAGGGGACGACGATCCTTAAAAAAAGAAAAAAAAAAAAAGGAGGAAAAGAATGTAAAGAAAAAAAAAAAAAGAAAAAAAGACAGGAAAAAAAAACAGAAAAGAGAAAAATAAAGGGAAAGGGAAGGTTTAAGCCTCCCTTTTCATTGTTGCTAAGGAACCGTCGTGAAACACGAAAAATACGGTTATTAAATTTTATATACCCCTAATCGTGTTCTCGTACTATTTAAAAAATGTTCGCATTTCTTTCCCTTCCCTTCTCTCTCTCTCTCTCTCTCTCTCTCTCTCTCTCTCTCTCTCGTGATTCTCTTAACTCCGACCATCATTTATTATCATCATTGTTGTCTCTCGCTATCGTTATTTATAATACCTTACCGAAGGAATTTTATTATCGCGAAATTTATTCAATAATTTTTTTGTTTTCCCCCTTTAGATCGAAAAGCTGAATTGAAAAAAAAAAAAAAAGAAAAGAAAAGAAAAGTACTATCACAATTTAGTTACTCGATAACCGAGTAATGGTTAGGTATAATCTATTTTATCACGGAGATCATCATCATCATCATCATCATCATCATCATCATCATCATTATTATTATTATCGTCATTATTATTACTACTACTATTACTACTACTACTATTACTATTATTATTATTATTATTATTATTATAATCGTTGTTACTATTATCATCAGATATTATTATCGTTATTAGTAGGTACGTATGAAAGAGAACGAATGGATTCGTCGATAATACTGTAATCTTCTCTTACTCTTTCTCTCTCTCTCTCTCTCTATCTGTTTATCTATATACCTGTCTATCTATCTTCTTCCTCCTCTTCCTCTTCTTTTTCTTCTTTCTCCGCTCTTATCTCGTTAAAAGGCAAGTAACGAAGAGTAGATTATTAATTTCTCGATAAAGCGCGGATAGACGCGTTTTAATTCCTTCCTCTCGAACGAACGATAGAGGAATAAGACTTCGTTGGCAAGCTTAGCAACGCCGCGTTGTTGTTATATATCGTGTATTCGTAAGAGAAACAGAGAGAGAGAGAGAGAGATAGAAAGAGGGAGAAAAGGACGGAGAACGTGTTGTTACCTCTATACCACTACAAAGTCAGAGTCTCGAAGGTAGAAGAAGAGAGAGTCCTACAAATAAACGGATACTTACGTACATACATACTTACTTACGCTCTCTCTCTCTCTCTCTCTCTCTCTCTCTCTCTCTCTCTCTCTCTCTCTCTCTCTCTTTATATGTATATATATATATATTTCTTGCTCGACAAGAGAAGTCGCAATTCGCGAACAGGATGATCGTTTCGATAATGAAAAAGGGACGAGAATGAAAGAAAGAGATAGAGATAGAGATAGAGATAGAGAGAGAGAGAGAAAGAGAGAGAAGGTATAAACGTAAGTACATCGAATGGGCGTGACTACTCTCGTGTATCACCTGTCTCCATTCTTTCGCTAATTGTGAAACGGGAATGACGTTGCATTGTCCTATCATCGAATACCTCGACACTCGTTTGACGACTATCGATAATTTATAGAACTCGATTGGATATCTACCTTACTTACTTGTTTCCTCCTTCCTGGGAATACCGAACGAATAAACGAACGAAGGAGCTCTCGTAACTGGATACATTCATTTTCATTCGAACGATCAAATCTTTTTAATCAATTAAATCCAACGATTTAAACGTCCCTGAGAGGGTACGCGTCTTCGGGTATACATTAAATATATCGTAGATATGTTTAACGTGTTGCGATTATTATTATTATATATTCCAAGGTGTTGTTTGTAATTTTGCAAAAAAAAAAATTTTTAATTTAAAAAGATATATATGTATATATATATATAATATAATTTGATAGAAAATAATTCTTTTTAAAACGCACGCAATTACGTGTGTTTTGTATTATAGCTCATTTGTCTAACTATCGTCTCTTCCTTATCGCGTTCGTTCTTGGATTATACTTTAAAATTATATCGATAATACATACGACTATCGTATATCATAAATATTTCATGGATACATATTACACTACGTTATCTGTAACAATAGTACACATACACGGAAGTATAATAACAGTCGATGAGAAGAAACATGAGACTCTCTATGTGGATCTATCTATACGATTAAATTAAACCGGGGGAAAGTGATAAAACCGGTATTATCTTAAAAAGACGCTCACACACACGCGTATGTTTATATATATATATATATATATATATATATATATATATGTATATACACTCGTTAGTGGGATATTTATTTATAAACTTAAACGGAACAATGCGTATGTAAACTCATACGTAGAATTATTTGTCATGTCGTCGGACCATGGTATTCGTGTCAACGTGCCGATTTCAATAATCCTCGACTGTATATGGAGCCGAAAAAATGATATAAAGAGAGAGAGAGAGAGAGAAAGAAGGATAGATGGATAGATAGATAGAGAGAAAGAAGGAGAGAGAGAGAGAGAGATAGAGAGACCTCTCTTCCTTGTAGAGTGCGTAGGTGGAATGCACCACCATTTGAAGTCGGGTTCCAATAAAGTAATAAGACTCTATAAATAGCGAGAAGGAAGAAGAAGGAAGAGAGAAAGAGGGAGTGTGAGAGAGAGAGAGAGAGAGAGAGAGAGAGACGAAGCACACGGTCGGAGATCGAGAAAGAAGGAAGACCATAGAAGGAACCGTGGAAGCATGGATGAGGGAGCTTGACCGCGAAAGTCAAGAACATAATCATAGACTACGATCAGCCTGGTCCCCTCACTTTATACATCCGCCTCTCTCTCTCTCTCTCTCTCTCTCTCTCTCTCTAGTCTCTTCTTCGAAGACTCTCTCTCAGAATCTATGCGCAGAGAAACTCGGAGATCGAGCACCGCCGAATCGAGCCTATTGGCTAATAATAATTATTAGCTTCTCCACTTTAACGTACGTACGTAAATACGTACGTACATACATATAGAAAATGTTTATATTGTTTATCGCCCTTATTATCTTCAATTCCTTTCGTATTATTATTATTACAAGTACGGTTTAATCGTGACAATCGTATGCAAATAATAATAAATCGCGTTAAATGATTTTTCAGAGTATTCTCTTCTTTTATTTTTATTTTTTTTTTTTTTACTTTTCTTTGTTCATTCCTTACAATTTCGATATATAATTACGACGATGATTATTATTAAGGATTATTGATCGAAGTTCGCGTCGAAACCACCGAGTACTCGACGAGGCAACGTCAAAGTTTTCTATCGTCTTCCTCTTTTTTTTCCATCGAAGAGGTAAACGAGAGAGAGAGAGAGAGAGAGAGAGAGACAAAGAAAAAAAATATATATATATATGAAAAGATAAGAAAAAGATAGAAAGTCAACTCTCTCTCTCTCTCTCTGTATGTATATATATATATATATATATATATATATATATATATGTATGTATGTATGTATGTATGTATGTATGTATGTATGTATGGAAAAACATTTGGAAGTACAATGGGAACTCGATTTGCATGAAAACAGGAAATTGTTGCCTTCCTTTCGGTCTTACCTCGAAGGCGGTGGCGTAGTCGAATTTGCAAGATTAATAGAGATGCATGGTGAATAATCGCTATGCGACATCGATCGATTTCCCCGTATAAACTTGCCGGAGAGACTCGAGACGAATCTCTTTCCCGAGACAAACGCTCTTGGGTAATTTATTCTCTCTCTCCCCACCCCTCACTCTCTCTCTCTCTCTCTCTCTCTCTCTCTCTCTCTCTGTCTCTCTGTCTGTCTTCATTTCTTTTCTTTCCATTTTTTCTCCTTTTTCTTTCCGTCGCCCACTGTCCGCGAATTTTCAACCCGAACGTTTAATAACAACAAAAGGATATAAGGGAGAAAAAGAGAGAGAAAGAAAGAGACAGAGAGAGAGAGAGAGAGAGAGAGAGAGAGAGAGGGAAGTAAAAAAGATCCTTGACCCTTCAAAAACCGAAATATTTCACACATAAATCGAATCGAAATGTATCGAAAGTTTCCAAGCGACTTAATAAACAAAAAAAAAAGAAACCTCGTAAGACCATTTGGGCTTGTAATTTTACGATCCGTCAAAAGAAAAAAAAAAAAAAAAAAAGGAAAAGAAAAAGAAAAGAAGAGAAAGAAAGAAAAAAATTAGCGCAAAATTTAGAGATAATAAATTATTTGTCGAAATTGATAAAGATAGGGAAAAAAATCCATTCTTAATTAAGGATCGAGTTAAGATCGAAAGTCGATTCTTTTCTTTTCTTTTTTTTTTTTTCTCGTTTTTACAAAAGAACGAACGAAAAAAGGAAAGAGAGACAGAGACAGAGACAGAGAGAGAGAGAGAGAGAGAGAGAGAGAGAGAGTCCAATGAGAGTGAGCGATGAAAATGAACGAAATGTGTAAGTCACAAATTGTATTATACGTCGTTAATCGATTAATAGTATGCAGGGACGCATTCGAAGTTTCAATGGAGGGGGTATATGTAGAGAGGGAGGGATAGGGGGGGTGGGGGGAGGCCACCCTGCAGCCGAGTTTCGCCACACACCTCGACGGGATCTTGCCTAAGGCAAGAGAAGGCGGTCGGCGTCTCGGCTCATTAAAGCTAATAATGTGGATTTACTAATCTCTCCGTTCTCTGTCGGTCGGATATATATGTATGTATGCCTCACCCCTCTTCCCACCACCTTCGCTACCACCTCCACCTCCACCTCCACCTCCCTCTTCTCGTTGCACATCCCTCGCCAAGCAACCCCCACCCCCTCCCATCGACACCAGCGCTACGACTTTCATCGTAAACTCGTCGACTTCAACGTTTCGACGATTATTCGCGATAATTCGTTATAATCGAAACACCAAATTAAATCAAACCCTTATTTCCGCCGATCATCTAATTCTTCTCTCACTCGCGCGTTTTCCTTTTCTCCTTTCGTTTCTTCCAAATTTGTTTCTATTCGCCCCCCCCCCTCCCTTCGTCGTCACTTCTCCCTCTTCTTCTTCTACTGCTTCTCCGTCGTCATCTTCTTTTTCTTCCCTTTTTTCATCCGTTGTCCTTCTTTTTTTTTTGTTTCGTTTTGTTCTCTCTCTCTCTCTCTCTTTCTCTCTCTCTGTTTCTCTGTCTCTCTCTGTCTCTCTGTCTCTGTCTCTGTCTGTCTCTATACGTACGACGAGCGTAAAATTAGCCATCCTTTCTTAATTTCGAGCTACCGCAAAAGCGTAATTCCAACGGGCGAGCCGTGAAATCGTTCGACTACTACCACTAGCCCGAGAGAGAGAGAGAGAGAGAGAGAGAGAGAGAGAGAGAGACCTCCTCGAGAGTCCCCGGTTGCAATTTGCAATTTAAGAAAATGAGTTAGCGTGGGTAAGTACTTATAAACCCGTGATCGTTCAATTTGTCATCCGACTCCTGCTATAACCGTTTGAAAGAAATACGATTTAATATCTATTCCTGTCGTCAATACTTTTACCGTTTCTAACGTACATTCGGGTTAGTCATTCCTTTTTTCTTTTTTTTTTTTATTTTTTTCTTCTTTTTTTTTTTTTTCTTTTTTTACGGTCGTTATATGAAAAGGAAGAAGAAAACGAAACGGTTCTAAGACGAATGGAACATTGAAACGACGAGCTTCATGAATTTAATTGTCATTACTTTTCAACGTCAATACGTAAGTCCTTCTAATTTTTATACGGCAATCATATTATCCACGTACGGGGGAGGGGAAACGATGAAGGAGGAGAGAAGAAGAAGAGGGGGGGGGGGGGGGAAAAGAAGAAAGAAAGAAAAAACGGAACAAAACGAAACGATGCATGCGGTCTCGAAGGATACTTAAAACGAACGAACGTGGTGAATCACTTTTGTCACCTTTAACGTGCATCCTTCTTCATTTTCATTTTCACTTCTTTTCTTTTCATTTTCTTTTTTGCGTGCAAATTGTCGCGCGCGCGCCCGTAAAAAGAAGTAACCGTAAGATGGACGTACGATGTTGTACGAGAGAAACAAAAAAGAAAAAAGGAATTTAAAAGAAAATGTTCGGAATAAAATGGCGAGTTATTTTCTTCTTTTTTTGTAAATTTTATAAAATGTTGTAACCATCGAAGGATATTCGAATATCTATATATATATATATATATAACGTTCGAGGTTCTCTATTGAAATATCCATAAATTTTGGTTGGGACGATCACGCGAGCCACTCGGCGGCGTTCGGCGATTACGTAAAGACAAGGGGATATTTATATCCGTGTGCGGTATATAAGTACGTACGTGCATCCATCCATGCATGCATGCGTGCATGCATGCATTCACACATCCATGTATATGTATATATATATATATGATACATACGTACGTACGTACATACACACATATATGAAAACGTACAGCTGCCGGTGCTTGACTTGTGCTTGTGCTTGTGCTTGTGCTTGGACGTCGTCGTAGGGTCGATGATCGACCTGTACCTTTACATTGTACCTTACTTTACGACGTTAGCCTAACCGGGTTATACCCGACGACACATCAATTTTTTATTCACCATTTCACTTCCACACTTCTTTGCAATACCGGCAAAGCAAATATTCTTCCTATTGAATGTTTTATCCCTTTTCGGTCTATGGAAAGTGGAACAATCTAAATATACCGAGGAACAATAAAATATGTTTCGGGAGTGGTCCTTCGATTATTATTCTTCTTTTCTTTTTTCTTCTTCTCTTTAATTTCGTCGTCAACATTTTTTATCCTATATCCCAGGGACAATTGTAAATATTTCAATCTACAATGACGTTCGTAGAATTATAATTCAATGATTTCTATTGAAATAGAAAATGTACGTACTACAACGAGATATTAAAATGAAAGTAAAATGAAAGGTATTGAAATAAAGAAAAATAAAAAGAATATATATATATATATATATATATATATATATATATATAATAAATTAAAATATAGTAAATTATAAAATGATGGATAGTCGTAGAAATTGTTGACAATAATTATCTCGAAACTCTCGGTAATCTATAATTAATATTAAAAAAGCCATATATAAAATATATATATATGTTTTATTACATTTATATATATATATATATTATAGAAAAAATTAAAGTATATAAAATTACAATGAAGAAAATAGAAATGAAAGGAATAAAAATTTAATTAAAGCATATGAAACGTCAGTCACGTGGTAGATAATACTTAAAAAAAAAAAAAAAAATGAAAGAACGAAAATAAGAAAGAGAATAAATATCCACGATCAAACAAGTTTATTGCTTCTCGGTCTGATTTGTTACCCTTGAATCATGCACGTACGGATCGCGTAATAGTTCCCCGCGACGAGGGGTGAGATTTAAAATCGAGAGCAAAAGGGGACCGATGATTTTTCGAAAACGACCTCGAATTCTTCGCATGCACGAGCTGTCAACGAGCCTTCCGAAGTACCAAGTTACCACGATCCTAAAGGGGAAGCTTCTCTTTTGACCCCATAGATTCATTAAAACGAACCCTTCGATACTATCGCTTCTAACACCATGTCGGAATCGAATTCCAGACACGATCGAGGGTGGCAGAACATTAATACGATCACTTTGGACATACGCCTTATACGTGAATTGTTTTATATTTATTTTATTCTTCATATATGTACCTACACGTTGACCCATCTTCGTAAATATTAAAAATACAACAAGTTTCTTTTTCTTTCCAATTAATTTTCTTTCCTTCTTTCTTTCTTTCTTTCTTTCTTTCTTTTCTTTTCTTTATAATTCGAGTACGCTCGGAGATATAGCTTTAATCGTATGGATCCGCGATGAATCGAGAAACGAAAGGAAAAAAGAGAAAAGAGAGAAAAAAAAAATAAGGAAAGAAATAATAGAGGAAGGAAAAAGAAAAAAAGAAAAGAAAAAGGATAAGATTTCGACGGGCAACAAAATTTTCTAACGACACTCGCGGTGAATCCGTTAGATTCTCAAATAGACTTATCAAACGATGCAACGTTTATTGCGTTACATGGTCGATGGTTTTAATGGCCATACCATCGAGGAAACGTATAATTAATGAACTATACGTCGAATACACGTCGTTCGACTTATTCTTCGCTCACTCATTCTCTCTCCTCCCCTCACCCCCCCTCCTCTCTCTCTCTCTCTCTCTCTCTCTCTCTCTCTCTCTCACTCTCACCTCGAAGTTACAAACTTTTGCTATTTTCAATAAGACGTATGCGGGTAGATAGATATGGAGATTCCAGGAGCAAGAGAAAGAAAGAGACAGAGTGAAAGAGTAAAAGAGAGAGAGATAGAGAGAGAGAGAGAGAGAGAGAGAGAGAGAGAGAGAGAAAAGGGTTAGCGGTAATTACGTAAGAGAATCAATTAAGCGCGTGAATACCTGAAGAGCTATGGGCATCCACCTATCTACAAAGAGAGTTATTAATGAACTCGTCAGATATTCGTTAAACGTTCGAATGCTCGAAACCTCTCTTGCATTTCGCTTATTATCCTTCTCATAAATATTTGCAAGTTAGTCACGGCAAATGATCGTTTATATATTAAAATTAAATCCGTCGCGTCGAATTATTAATTATTACTTTTCCAATTTCCTTTTACCCATTTATTTACCTATTCACATCTTTTTATTACAATTTTCTTTTATTATTATTATTATTATTATTTTTTTTTTTTTTTTATTTATTTATTAATTTATTTTTATAATTATTATTTTTATTATTATCGTTATTATTATAATTTTTATCGTTGTTTAATAAACGCATTAATCGAGAACGATAAACGATTGGTATCTCGTTATTGTTAAAAGACATTCTATCCAACGTTAAATGGCAAATTTGTATCGATAATTGATTTAAAGTCGTATTATTAACATACCGATCTCGAAATAATCGCGTTATAATCTTCCTTCGAGATCTCAGGATTTATATCCGGATTAATGTCAGACATTCAGAAAGAATAAGAAGAAGGAGAGAGAGAGAGAGAGAGAGAGAGAAAAAGAGTAATTAAGAAGATTATGACGTTCGAGTCCGGTGACTTGTTAGTTGCAGATAAGAAGTAGGTAGACTCTTGAATAATGTCAGAGACGTAAACGATTATCGCGGAACGTTTATTTGAAATTAATTGCCATTTACAAATTAGCCGATAAACTCGCACGCACGTTTTATTCTTCTCGATTTAAAATTCGTTAAAGTTTTCTACTTACACGTATGCATTTATTTATGTATGTATGTATGTATGTATGCATGCGTGCGTGTAGATGCAAACGTATTTACGGGTATCGAGGAGGATATTATACTTTTTTTTCCTTCTTCTAGTTTTTCTTCCCTTTTTCTTCTTATCCTTATCTCGTTATCGAACGGCTGAGCGAGAGAGAAGAAGAAAATTTTAGTTTGATTGTACGATGATAATTAATTTTAGAGACGAAAGCGAGAGGGTTTGGGGGGAGAGAAAAAATACAGCGATTAGAATGAACTCGCTCGTTCGATTATAATATTATAAAACACTTGAGAAGGAAACGAGAGAGATAGAGACAGAGAGAGAGAGAGAGAGAGAGAGAGAGAGAAGAGAGATACGATCCCTTGATTAATCGATTCTCGTTCCGCAAATTTATGGATTTCATTTAATATCTTAATGCACGGTAGGAAGGTGCAGGTAATTGAAACGGCCGTCGGATGAATTAAGAACGTGATTGTAAGTACGTTAACATTTTGATAAAGTAATTAACGCGGGTACTGCCCTCTACTTATTCGAATCTCTCTCTCTCTCTCTCTCTCTCTCTCTCTCTCTCTCTATATCGTATATCGAACGATATGGAAAGATTTAGATGGGTAGAACGAAGAATATATTGATGATACGAGTAGAACTCGATAAAACCAACGAAAATAATTCGAAATGATCGATCGAACGTCGAGTCCCCTAATCGTCTACGATCAACGAACACGTTCGATTTTTTTACAAACGTAATTTTTATCGGAACGCCCGTTGTTTGCATGTACATACGTCCGAGTTGCGTAAACAATTTTTGTTGATTATTATTATTATTATTATTATTATTATTATTATTATTATTATTATTATTATTATTATTATATAATATAAGATAATATCCGAAACGTTTTAAAGAAGATTATCCTTTATTATTGTTATATTCTTTATCTTTTTTGTCGTTCTTTCATATTCCCTTCTTCTTTTCTCTTTTATATAGTTTTTTTTCTCTCTCTTTTTTTGTATCGTTTTTTTCTTAATTCTTCTTTCGTCGAAAGGGATTTAAAAAAGAGAAAAATACAGAAAGAAAAGAGAGAGAGAGAGACAGAGAGAGACAGAGAGAGAGAGAGAGAGAGAGAGAGAGAGAGATCAAAGAATACGGTATACTAATCGTTCGAGACAACGAAAGGGTCGATCTCACGCACACCAAAGCTTCGCTCTCTTTCTCTCTCTCTCTCTCTCTCTTTCTCTCTAACGAGCAGTCAGTCATTCCAGGATAAATTATAGTCGTACGGAAGGAACATCGGCCGGTTTTTCAGCTAGTGTGGGTGGGCCCCCATCGCATCTTTTTACGTAGGTAGGTATATATCGGTTGCGTGATACTCTCGAGCAACAAATTTCCACCTGACTACCGGCTAACGATCGCACGTGATCACTGTGATCGGATATTTTTGATCCTTTGCCTCCCACCATCCTTTTCTTTCTCCTCTTCTTCTTCTTCTTCTTCTTCTTCTTCTTCCTCTTCTTCTTCTTCTTCCCTTTAACTTTTTGTTTCGACGTCCACGAAGTTGCTCGACCGGTTGCGACTTTCCTCTCGATAAAGTATTCCCGTTCCGTTCCGTTCCGTTCCGTTCCGTTCCATTCCATTCCTTTCCTTTCCTTTAGTTTCGCCACCGTTCGTACAACGTCATTCGTCACCGAGCTCGACCGACTCTCTTGTCTCAATGTCGACGTTACGCGATCGATCCGCAAGAGAGCCCTCTCTCAAACTTGTACCTACATATATACGTTCATGTCTATGTAAGTACCAACGATCTACGTTCCCTTTACCGTTAGATTTCTTCTTCTTCTTCTTCTTCTTCTTCTTCTTCTTCGAGAAAGAAGAAGAAGGAAAAGAAGAACGGATCCTTTGCCACCAATAATACCTTCCCCGATTTACCGTTCAAAACGTTTTATACGTTTTGTACGTCCTGTATTACGTTTTACACGCTGTAACGATTCCGTTCGTGTTCGTTAATGATCTCTTTGTCCCTTGTCTTCCTTCATTTTTTTTTTCTTTTTTTTTTTTTTTTTTTTAATACGCTGTCACTATCAAACCGATTCCCTTATCGATCATCGATCCTCTATCTACGACGACCTTTGAAATTTGCCGAATCAACGCACACGTCGTTGTTATTGTTATTATTAATGTTATCGTTATTAATTATTTTTAAACGCGCGAGGGAAAAAGAGATGTTTTAAGGATTACATATCAAGAAGACGAGGATGTGGTCTGGGAAAATTTAATCGAGTCTATAAACGATCCTTCAGATATCATCGTTAATTGGGATATAACGTTGTTTAAGAAACCGTCAGCTACGAATTTGATTCGTTGGAAGTTTCTTCCTTTTTTCTTTCTTTTTTTTTTTTTTTTCTTTCATCCGATCTTACCAGAAATATTCGATCCATTGAATCGTATAATTTCCCGTGAAATTTTCTATGAATTCTATATATTCGTGGATATTCGTAAACGTTGTTTAATAACTGCCAGTTAAGAGTTTTTCTCTCGTTACGATTTCATCATTGAATAGATCGGCCTAATCAAATTTATATCGAAACAAAATCTTAAGCGAACGACACGACGATTTTTGCGTAAGAGATAATCGTCGAAATTTTTTACATCTCTCTCTCTCTCTCTCTCTCTCTCTCTCTACAAATCAAAATCAAACTCCGTAAGAAATTTCTCGCTTGCAAGAGGTTCCGTTTCTTTTCTCTTTTTTTTCTTTTTTTTTTTTAAATATCTTTCGGTTCCCTTTCTTAATTTTTTAACGCGCAACCATATCGCAAAATGCAATCGAAATCGAAATGACGATCCCGAAAGAAAGTCTGCTCGAATCAATGACTCGATTGAGAAAGAAAACGAAAGACATAAAAAAAAAAAATAAAAAAAAAATAGAAAGCAACAAAATATAAAAAAAGAAAGAGTTGAGAAAAATTGTTCAAAAGGAGAAATAGTTACCGGTCGTTTGAACGATTGTCGCTTGAAGTTAGATAGAAATGGCGAATAAAATGTTGATCTGGAATCCGGTTGCTTTTCTCCTAATAATTTACCGAATCTTTCGCAGCCGTGCCACGTGTCGTCGAGCGCGTTAAGGGAATGTACCTCGTGTGCCCGAAGAATCTGAGACACGAGGTTGCCCACCCACGTAAGTCGGGCGCGCGCAACCGACCGACCGACCCTGTCCCTTCATAATATATATACATGTATGTGTGCGTGCGTGTGTGTGTGTGCACATGTAAGTACTACACACCGACTTTAATCTGTGCACGGATATACGTATGTGTTGTATGTACGTACGTCCATCATATGTTTGTCGCTAACGACAGGTCCATTTCCGGTCCTCAATCGGGCCCTTAAGTTTTTTTTTCTTTTTCTTTTTTTTTTCTTTTCTTTTCTCGTTCGTTACAATACACACTCACACACACACACACACACACACACACACACAGAGACATTTAACGAGGATCATTTTCGATCATTAAGAGATCGATGATCCTTTCTCGTTTTTATTTTTATTTCCTCTCTCTCTCTCTCTCTGTCTCTCTTTTTCTTTGTCCTTCTCTTTCCATCCTTCTTTTATTCGACTTGAGCGTGAACGCGTCTAAATACTCATCCTCCATATTCGATATTAATGAAAAGGATCAAAGGACGGAATATCTCGACGTTTACTTGATACGAAGGTTACAAGGAAATTGGGCCTAGTTAAACGGTCGTGATTTCGTTTGATTAAAGGAGAAGGACAAACAACTTCCTGTAGCAGATGCGATCTTCAACCTCCCACGTTTAGTACTCGCGAAAGCTTTATGTTCGATCACTTACACTCACTCGGGAGATTCATGATCTCTCTTGAACGATCTACATAAAGTCTTGGATCTCTCTCTCTCTCTCTCTCTCTCTCTCTCTCCTTCTTCTTCTTCTTCTTTTTAGCGACGTGACCACGATGAAGTAATAATAATATCGAGTTGTTCTCTTTTCCCTCTTCACGAGATACCTCCTCTTATTTCCTCCCTATCATAATCAGTGATCTTGGCGAGGAGTACGAGATCGCGATTTACTTTATTTAGATCGTTTCATAGGTAGTAGAGTAGTAGGGTTTGTTACTCGGTTGGTTCGTTGGTTGGTCGGTTGGTTCGTTGGTTGATTCGTTGGTTGGTTGGTTGCTCGGTCGGTTAGGTAGGTTAGTGTAAGTACGTACGTACGTACTTACTTACTTGTTGCGGGCCTTTCACTCGCAGGCGCTTTATACTCGGCGAGATAGCGATCGCCTACAAATTCACTTACTGAAATCTTAAACGCGCTCCTCTGTCTGTGCACGTCCGACCGTCCATTAGTCGTGACCCTCATTATCGGACTCCGAACGATCTTTCTGTCATTAGTTGCCAGTCGACGCTCTCTGTGATACGCGCTTTATAACGAAACCACTTCTTCAACATATGTACTTACCTATGTATGCACATAAGTGTATCTTTATCTTTCCCTCTTTCTCTCTCTCTCTCTCTCTCTCTCTACATCTGTCTGTCTTTCTGTCTGTCTGTCTGTCCGTCTCCTCTGTATATATATATATATAAACGTTCGAGCAACGATCGTCCGATAGAAACCGAACTCTGTAAGATTGGCACAAACTTCACTTTCGAGTCAGTCTCTCACTGGAACTACCACGCCAATTACCTCAACTATGTATTTACCATTAACTTTTATCATAGTCAGTTTAATATAACGATCTCATTTAACGTTTTCTTTTTTTCTTTTTTTTTATTTATTTATTTATTTATTTATTTATTTTGTTTTCGTTTTCTTTTTCCTTTAATTCTTTCTTCAGACTTTTTTTTTTTTTTCTTTTTTTTAATCATAAGATTACGCGACTCGTTAAGTTCGTACACGTTATTTAATATGTTGCCGCAACGAACCGTTATAATTATCTATGAACTTCTTCGAATAAGTTTTATCGTTTCAAATTTGCGAAACCTTATTACCTCTTGTGAAAATTGTCGTACAATCAATTTTCTTAATTATCGCGAGTTTAATCGAGTATTAAGGAATTATTCGGGATTTTCTTTTCTTTTTTTTTTTTTTTTTTTTTTTTTTTTTTACTAGAAATTCGTATCAACATTTCGTCGTAACGACTTGCGACCGACCATTCTTGTAACGCCGTTCTTATGAAAAGGGAAAAGAGAAAAAAAAAAAAAAAGATCGCCAAAGATCTTAATTCCGCAATTATCGAGTACGATCGAGTTTTCAAAAATTATACGGTTTTCTACGAATTCATTTCAATATTCCGCCTTAACAATTTTGCATTCCATCCTTGTAACGCCGTTCTTGTGAGAAAAATATATGAACAAAAAAAAATATATATATATATAAAAAAGAAACGAGAAATGAAAAATAAGGAAAAGGAAAAAAAAGAAATAAAAAAGAAAGAAAATATTACCAAAGATTTAATTTCGCAATTATCGAGTTCAATCGAGTAGGGGAAAAAAAAAAAGAATTATACGGCCCTTTGAGAGATTCGTTTTAACATTTTGTCGTAACAATTTGTAACCATCCTCGTATATCCGTTATTATATGCAAAAGGAAAAAAATCAGAAGGTAAAAAACGGACGAAAAAAGAATTTACCAAAGATTTAATTTCGTAATTATCGACGTTCGACCGGAGCAAAACGCAAGCCACATTTTTTTCAATTGCGGTTTTCGCGGTGCGCCTCGCTCGAATGCTTCTCAAACATCGAGCGAGAGTGTTCGAGAGAATCTCTTAAAATATAATAATAATGAAAGTAACAATAATAATGACAATAATGACAGTGACGATAGCAATGAAAAAAGGAAAAAGAAAAAAAAAAAACAAAAAAAAAAAGAAAACAAATGGTACCTATTCCCGGGAAGAACGTTTAAATACTTAAAAGAATGGCGACGACGATCTTGTAATAAAATCAAACAGCGATTGATAAAACGATACAATTAAATCTTATCACTTGATTTCGCACGTTAATCGTATACATTTTTTCCATTGGTAACTCTCACTACACTTGTTGTTTCTTTTATCCCTTGATTAATCAAGTACATTATTACACATACATATACATATACATATACATATATATATATATATATATATATATATGTATGTATGTATGTATGTATCATCTATTTAACAAGAGTATCGTCGATAAAC
Source organism: Dolichovespula sylvestris (assembly GCA_918808275.2). NCBI lineage: Eukaryota > Metazoa > Arthropoda > Insecta > Hymenoptera > Vespidae > Dolichovespula > Dolichovespula sylvestris. The sequence goes on along the minus strand of OU964962.1, from coordinate 9,929,969 downwards.
TCGAGTACAATGGCACACGCCTGTTCGTTCTAAGTACTTCGTTGCTTGACAAGTCCGTGACGTTTGTGCGATGATGTTGCCAGAATCTCTTGCGTATAATGGACACACGAGTATTCGAGCTCATGAACACACGCCCTCACACACACACACACACACACACACACACACACACACAAATACAGAGAGCCGCATAATAGCATTGATATACCTTACGTATGATACACGTGTTCGTTCGAACAAATCAGCGATCTTGTGTTTCTCCTCGAGCCATAAATCACGATTAGACGTTTACAGTCCGATCGATGCTAATTCGGTGGATCCGTAACATACTCGAGAAAGAGAGAAAGAGAAAGAGAAAGAGAAAGAGAAAGAAAGAGAGAAAGAGAGAGAGAGAGAGAGAGAGAGAGTGAATCTCTCTCGAGCGAGAAATTAATGGCGTACTTAATTGGATTTAAATAATTAATCTTGAATGCGTAAAAAAAGAGAGAGAGAGAGAAAGAGAGGGAGAAAGAAAGAGAATGACACACACACACACACACACACACACACAAGCTCATATATACATACGTACAGATAAATATACGAATATAAAAAAACGAGAAACGATTTCCGGAATCGGGGACTTACGGGGGCATGTACGATAATGTAAACGTAATAATGGTAACTCCCAACTAGGATGATAATCGTTAAATATGTATCATTAATACGTCGTTAGGTTATACGATGATGTTTTTATTTGATTTAATTTGATTTGATTTTATTTCATTTTATATTATTTTATTTTATTTTATTTTATTTTTTTTTTATTTTTCATTCTAACGACCGCGAGGCCGATGAACTTTTATTTTTACGTTGGTTTCAATAGACAAATTTTTTTTATACCTTTCTCTCTCTCTCTCTCTCTCTCTCTCTCTCTTTCGCTCGCTCGTTCGCTCGCTCTTTCCTCGTTTCTATCTCTCAGAATGAAAAAAAGAAACAAAAAGAAACATTTACATTCTCGTCATGATTACTTAATTCTGAAAAACTCTATATAATATACATTACCAGCTGAGAGAAACGTTATCAAGATTCCTTCCTATATAATAAATAAATAATATTTCCCTTTTGGTAATAGAAAACCTGGAGACCGTAAAAGCGTGAATCATCAAGCGTGTTTCAAGTTTAACGTGAATGAAACGAAATGAAATAAAATTAAATTGCTATTCTATCTCTATCTTTCAATCTCTATTTCTCTCTCTCTCTCTCTCTCTCTCTCTCTCTCTCTCTCTCTCTCTCTCTCTCTCTCCCGCGCGTTCATTCGCTCATCCCCCACTATAACCCCTGTAACCCTTAACGCAGAAACATATAAGTACCGATGTAGATGTAATTGATACCAAATAGAAATAAAATATTCCCGACAATTAAACAAACTCTTATTTAAGATAGAAGGTAAAAGAAAGATGAAGAAGAAGAAAGAAAAAACAGAAAGAAAAGAAGAACAGACGATAAGGAAGAAAATAAAACATATAAATAAATAAATATATATATATGTGTGTGTGTGTGTAAATATAAATGAAAATAGTAATCAAAAATTCCCAACGATTAATCTAACTGTTACTTCAGGTTAACAAAAGTGAGAGAGACAGAGAGAGAGAGAGAGAGAAAACGAAATAAAATTTTTGTTCGTCTCCTTCGATTTGATCGTAACTCGATGCTCGTGTTTTTAAACGTCTCGCGGAACTAATCCATTCTCTCGAACAATTCGCACGTAACGCTTATCGCGTAAGAGATCCCACGGAATCTATGATAATTGATAAGAATTTTGATCATTCGATACGATTCAAAGTAATTGTAATTTTCGATAGTCCTTACGACCGATTGCTCGAATCGAAAACTCGAAAACTCGGGAACTCGAAAACGGCTTATATTTATAAAAACTCGCATACATAGATAAATACGCACAAGTACACGTTCACACAGACAGACACAGATACAGGCATAGAAAGAGAAAGAGAGAAATAAACAGAAAGACATATTATAGAATACACATAGATTACGTTATTACTGTTTCTCTCGTCGTTGAAAAACGCCACCGAAGTATGCCCACGCTATACCCTCCCACCTTATTTACGTACGTTAAAAACCTACATATGAACGTAGATACGTGCAAACCTATATTTTTACGATGATTATCGATGAACTTGGCACGGTACTATGACGAGAGTTAAACGGTATTATAGTGATTAAATTTAATCGTTTTAACGGGCTCTATTTGCTTATGTAGATACGATACATACGTACGTTGTTATAATAATAGATTAGTGTGAGAGCGCGCGCGCGTACGTCCACCTTAGATTATATTTATGATTAATACATAGGCGCGCGGGTGTACGTGAGTCCACGTCTCTCTCTCTCTATCTCTCTCTCTCTCTCTCTCTCTCTCACTCTTTCTCTTTACGAAGAGATTAGGTATAATGCATACATACGGTTTAAGAGTTAAAACGGTGCAATTATTTTAACGTAGAGCCGACCACGATAATCCGTATAACTCGGCGAGTAATTGAAGATCGATCCTATCTTCCAAACGCCGACAAGGAGAAACGCTAATAATAATCCCATAGAGTTGAGACCTGTCGTGTGAGTTCCTGTCGTTAGAAGGAAAGAGAGAGAGAGAGAGAGATAGAGAGAGAGGTGAACCTTTGAGAGTATTCACAGAACGGAGAGAAGAAATTTTCGCGAGTACGAGCGAGGCTACTAACAAACATTTAACACTTTAACCGATTGTTCAACCGACAATACGAAACATACATAGATCGGAGGAGTGCGACGCGAAGAAACGTTTCTGCTATTCATCAAGTTGCCACTCTGAGTCGGAGTCGGAGTCGGAGTCGAGTCGAGTCGAGTCGAGTCGAGTCGAGTCGAGTCGGAGTCGAGTCGAGTCGAGTCGAGTCGAGTCGAGTAGTCAAAGTAATTACACGTTTTCTCGTGTCACTCGTAAAGACCATCCATCCTCGCGAAATTACAGCCACGCGATGTAATAGGCTTAGGTGTATGTACGTATACGTAGGTATTTATGCATATATATATGTGTGTGTGTGCGTGTGTGTATAACTTGGTAGCCCAAACGAGTCGGTTGAGTTTATTAAAGAGTTATAGAAAGAGAAAGAGAATGAGAGAGAGAGAGAGAGAGAGAGAGTGTGTGTGATAAAGAGAGAGGGAGGTGAAGGACGGAATAACAAAAAAAAAAAAAAAGAAAGAAAGAAAGAAAAAAGGAACATGAAGGACCTGGCGAAGATAAGGATCGAATCGACTAACGATCGATCGGTCGATCGCAAAACTCCGGTAGCCGAATATATCTCCTTAACCAATTAGAAAACTTGCCCCCCCCACCCCTGTCCCAATTTAACGGACGATAAAAGACGATAGGATAAAAACGTCTCCACGTTGTCTGTCTTTACGAGTTGGGATTTGATACGTGTTTCCTTTTTTATCGAACGAGAGGAAATAGATGTGAATTGGGATTGTATCGTGATGTTGTTGTTGAACTTACCGGATGATGGTCTGTCGGAGTATCTCGTGCAGTAGACCCAGGCTGGCCAGAGCATTTGTTTTCCTGGCTCGGAGGTAGGTGGCCCGGGTGCGTTCGAAGTTTGATTGCTCGTAGGTACAACCGCGGGAACGCCTGTAGGCGAAGCCGCGTTAGTCGTAACCGTTTCCAAGTTACTCCTTTCTGATCCTTCGGAAGACGATTCCAAAAAGTCTTTCGTGAGATCTATCGGCCTCGACGAAGTTTTCTTGGGTCTTGATTTCTTCAATGAAATCGGATCGGTTATCCTTCTACCAAAGTCCGCTTTCAATATGTTGTCTATACTGAACTTGAGACCCGCCTGATGCTGGAGATTGTTGTTGTTGTTGTTGTTATTGTTGTTGTTGTTGTTGTTGTTATTGTTGTTGTTGTTGTGGTTATTGTGGTGATTACCGTTCGCGTTGTTTTGAACGCCGTTCGTGGTTGCAACGGTACGGCCGTTCTCCTCGGGTCTCCCAGTGGCCGTCGGCGACGAGGACTCGTCTCTTTGGAGTATCTTATTTACCGAGAGTCGATGATGCTGATGCTGATGAACCGACGCGTTTGCCGGCACGTGTTGTACCTGAGATGTTTGATGCAAGTGACCGTGAGCGCTGGCGTGATGGAGATGCTGGCTTGGATGGGGCATCAGCGAGGTGGTTTCTCGAGGGTCCCTACACGCGCTCGGATGAAGTATCGGGGTGGTAGCTTGAAGTCCGGATACGGTCATGGCCGACGGTGGTGACAACGATAGCCTGGTTACCAGGGGTACGCTTATAGGTGTACGGTGTAATCTCTCTACGCTTGGATAAACAATCTCGTGAGTTAATCCGTGCTGTACGCGAGTCGGATAGTCAGGAATCTCGGTATCTCTGGTGGCATAACGAGGTAGGAGATGTTGGTGACCTCCCGTTACCTGATACCTAGGTAGTATCGGTTCCTGTCCAGAAGTATCGGGTCGACCAGGGGAGGAGGCCGTTGCCGATGAGGATGCCGGTGACCTGACCGAGGAGGCCGTCGGCGATGACGGCGGTTGACTGTAGGCCAGAGGACTCGGCGCGGAAACGTGTGCACCACCGCCACCGCTCGAAGTCCTATGATAATAACTGTCGTTGCAACTGGTCGAGCTCGATGGCGATGGGGTAGCCGATATCCTCGTGTTTTCTTCCTCGCGGAATTCACCGCGACTACTAGCCGACTCTTGATCGCCGTACTTCGTAACACCGCAAACTCTAACACCAACGACGCTCGCCGGTGTCGGCTCGCTGCCGACGCTGAGCACCTCGCTTGTATCGCTCTCGCAATCGCTCTCCCCGTTCTCGCATCTCTCCTGATCCCGTTTCTCCGTTTCCTCGGTCTCCTGATCCAGACGCGATTGATTCTGCCTCATATCACCTCGAACGTCCGTCGTCTCCGTCGATACAGACGTAGATTCGCCGCTCGCGTTGGACATCTTTCGAAGGAGCGAGATCCTTTTCGATTGGACCTATCGAATCGTTGGACTCACTTCGATCGAATGCTTCTCGTCAACATCCCCGCTCGCCCATCGCTGCCGCTCTCCCTATTTCGATATCGTTCATTTGTACCTCGTTAGACGCATCGTTCTTTACCCCCTCGTTCGCGTTTTATTTTCGCGACGTATTTTCGAACACACTCGACGCACCAACCGGATTCATCCGTCAAGCGTTACGTCCATGAATAACATCATCGATCGATGCCTCCTCACGTTGAACAAATCCTTTTGTTCGCCCGATCGACGAAATTTTCTTTCACTCTTGTTCCCTCCTCAACGATTTTACGGTCTATCTCAGGCGTAAAACGCTAACATCGACCTTTCCCATTCCGACGGGTAGCCTCGTACTCGTCCCGTGCTCGCTCGAATATCCCTGTCCATCTCCTCTTACCTTACCTTTCCCCGCTTTGGAAAAGGTTCAGCTGGTTCGTATACGATCGATGCAACACAACCCGTTGGCCCGTTCTCGAACATTAGCCGAAACGTTAAGAGATCTCACCTCGAGTTCGTATCACCAAAGGTTACATATAGGTCAACGACAAACGGAAGTAACTTCCTTTTCCTTTTTCTTTTCTTTCCTTTTTCTTTTTCTTTCTCTTTTTTGTATTTCACGGCTCGGGTGTCGCACGTCGTCGAAGATGAAAGAAAGAAAAAATAAAACAAAAAAAAAAGCGCGCACACACTGTTTCGAACTTCGGAACTTAAACGCGCACGGTTTCTTCTCTCACGGTTGCTCGACGCGACTAGTAGTACCGCGCACTCTACTCTTGTCCGAAGGGAAAGCGAACGGTTAGGACGACACCATCGTAGTAACGGCCGGGCAGTTAGTGAATCGTCGATGAACAACGACGAGGACGCACGCGATGTTGACGACGACGACGCTGACGACGACAACGACGACGATGACGACGACGACGACGACGACGACGACGACGATGACGACGGCGACGACGACGACGACGACGACGCAACGACGACGACGACGACGACGACGACGACGACGACGACGACGACGACGACGACGACGACGACGATGACGAGGACAAGGACGAGGAGGACGATGATGACGATGACAGAGCAAAGTGAAGATAAAGAGGAGGAGAAAGAGAGAGAGAGAGAGAGAGAAAGAAAGAAAGACAGAGGGAAAGAAAGAGAGAGAGAGAGAGAGAGAGAAAGAGAAAGAGAGAGAGAGAGAGAGAGAGAGAGAGAGAGAGACGGTAGACGACTCTACCGTAGAAGCTCCTGGGTAGACGGTGCTTTCGACGGAGCCGTTGTGCGGCGCCGTCAATCCGGGCTGTGCCGCCGCTTGTGTCCAGTTGGTTGCCGCGACGCGTCTGTGACGAGGAATCGGCGGGTGGGTCGACGGTGGGCGTTACCAGGCGTGGCTTTAGGCAGGCCACTCCCAAGGAGACGCAACCCACCCGTTCGCGTGCTCGCTCGCCCGACACCTGCCGGCCGATCGACGAAACGTCGTCCTGACCACGCTCATCGTCCACCCCACCGCTAATACCAATCGCACGCTCATTGGTCGACGCGACCCCTATGCCCCGCCCCTCCTCGCACCCCGCAAATAACACCCACCACCATTCCACCGCAGCTAACTCTAACTCTCTCTCTTTCTCTCTCGCTCTCCATCTATCTATCTATCTATCTATCTTTCTTTCTTTCTATCTATCCCTCTTTCTCTCAGGCCCTTCCCTTTCCACAACCGAGCCACTATTTTTCTCTTACTCCTCTCTTTTGATATCTTCCTCTTTTTCTTCGTACATCTCTCCTCTCTCCCTCTCTCTCTCTCTTTCTTTCTTTCTTTCTTTCTTTCTTTCTTTCTTCCTTCCTTCTTTCTTTCCTTCCTTCCTTCCTTCTGTCTCTCCCCACCAGCAGGAATACTACCAGGGAACATGCTGTTTGCCTTTCTTCGTCTCACCTTCCTCCTCCTCCTCCTCCTCCTCCTCCTCCTTCTTCTCCTCCTTCTACCTCTCCTTCTCCCTCTCTCTCTCTCTCTCTCTCTCTCTCCTTCTCTCCCTTCTTCTCTCGCCTCTCGCGTTATTATGTGTCTCTCATCCGACAGACGTTCCACTTGGACGTCATCGACTTTTCGTCATTTTTACTATCCTATACGTACGTATTTATGCCTGGTGTTATCTTCTTCCACTCTCATTAATCCTAATTCTTAACTTTCCCTCTCCAACTCCCATTTCTCTCGTTAAGATAATCTTGAATGGAGATGAGGGAGTGGAGGGTGGTGGGGTTGTGGGCGGCGAGGAGAGGAGGAAAAAAGAAAAGGAAGAAGAAATAAAATACAACTGTAGGTAGCACCGTATCGTTAAAAATTCACTACTTTCGGAAACTAAAGATCGGTATCTTAGATGGTCGTTTCTCGTTCGACGACGTCTGGTAATACGGCGACGAGAACGACGAGGATTACGACGATGAAGGAAGAAGAAAATCACGAAAGGGTGCCGCTTTATTAACGTTCGTTGGATAAAGATCGCGCGAGTTCGCATACATGGGTAAGTAGTTATGTATCTAACTATCTACCTACCTACCTACCTACCCACCTACCTACCCACCTACCTACCTACCTTTACTTATATCGATTTCGTTCCTTTCTACCTCTCTCGCGATAGTAGCGTGCACGCACGCCCTGAATCACGTATTTATTTTTCACTCAATTCGTGAGGAGTGCTTCCAGCGCTTCGACGCACCTTCCTCCCTACCCTCTTTACTCTCTCTCTCTCTCTCTCTGTTTTATTTTTCTCTGGAGGCGATCGTTAAGGCTCATTATGGGCCGATCTTGAAGCCGATACGGGACTGAACGAGTAAAAAATGTCAGCTCGTAAATTGTCGGTCAGGTGGACTCGCGACCGCGTCATAATCCTCCGATGGAGGTCCTATCCCTCCTCCTCCTCCTCCTTCTCCTCCTCCTTCTCCTCCTCCTCCTCCTCCTCT
>OU964962.1:9901963-9916963 GCA_918808275.2 Dolichovespula sylvestris | reverse complement strand
TTTTGTCATCATTTGGAATACATTTTGAAAACGACGAAATAATAAATGAAATATTTATTTAGGAAATGATACGGAATAATGTTTAAACAACTGATTTCGTTGGATCGATACAAACGAATTATTCCCATAGGAAAATATTATTTTGAAGAGTGAATGAAAGAGATATATATATATATGTATATTTTTTTTTCTTTCCTTCTTCTTCCTTTTTTTTTTCTTTTTGATCAAAATTCGTGATAACTCGTTAACGTCGAACTTTCGTGGTGGGATAGTATAACGAACGATTTGTTTCGTACGCGATATAATTGAAAGGGGAATTGAAAGAGAAAGGTAGAGAGGGAAAGCAAGGGAGAGGAGACAAAGATAAAAAAAAAAAAAAAAAAGAAACGTCTTTGTCAAGATTTAGAGTTAAGACCGTTCGATCAGCTGATTTCGTTCGTACGATACAAACGAATCTAACATCATTAACTCGATTAAAAAGTGACGACAATAACGAACGGTCTATGTATATTTTTTTGTTTTTATTTTTTTCGCGAATCTTCCCTTTTCATCCCACTCGACGTTGCGAAAGGGGAAAGCGAAACGATTTCTATCGGGTGGGGTGGAGGGTAGGGGTGGGGTTCGCTTCTTGAAATCGTTAGAGATCGGCAGGCGTTAATCGAGCCGGGAACACTCTCGCGATCCACATTAGCGCTGGGCTTCCGTATCGAGTATACGTGGGTTACTGAAATTTAATCGGATTTACAAGGACGCTAGAAAAGGATCAATGAGGTAGGTGTTGGGATGTAGTGGGGTGGGGTGGGGTGGGGTGGCGATGGCGTTGCTAGCGATGGTCGAAAAGAGGACTGCCAGGGGTTGCGATGACGATGGTGGTGGTGATGGTGATGGTGGTGGTGGCTATGGCGATGGCAATGGCGATGGTGGTAGTTCAGAGGATATCGAATTACAGGCGGATTATCACCGAGCGAGGATCGGAACGCGTTGCCACGGGTTGAAACGGTAATTATTTCTACGTTGGCCATAATTATTGCCAGGCCGGCAATTAATTCCTGGCAGTGGTGGCAATTAATTTATTGCCGCTTGATTAATCACCGCGTGCCTTCTTCTACCATGAGCTTCTTACCGGTACTATATCGGTGCCTCTTATTTTTGGGGAAAAAGATCGTAACATCGTATTAACAACGTTCTCTCTTTATAATCGATACCCTCGTTACGAAGTAATCGTGCTATTATGTTCCCGTTATCTTCGTCTCTCTCTCTCTCTCTTTTTATCTATCTATCTTTATCTCTCTCTCTCTCTCTCTCTCTCTCTCTCTTGCTTTCATTGTCGTTACATTTATCTTATCCTTTTATATATTCGTCATATATATATATATATATCTTATATCTATCTTCAATATTACATTAATTTCCATCAAGTGTGATATCCGTGTTGTTACATCAATCCTATAAATTATTGATCGATCGAACGCGCGTGTAAATGATCTCGATGATGATAATGGCGACGACGGTGACGATGACGTCGGTGCATTCACTTTTCTTAAAAGGAGCGAAGGAAATGAGATGAGGAAAGGATAAAGATTAAAAAAAAAAAAAAGAAGAAGAAGAAACATAAAAAAGTAGAATTAATGTATACCTTTCAAAGCGAAAGAGAGAGAGAGAGAGAGAGAGAGAGATACGGATTGATACCGATCGACGATAATCTCTCGGGCTTAAGATCACCGAGGAGGATCTTAAAAACGCATCTTAATAAAGGGACGCACAGTCAAGCACGAATTTTCGATCGAGACGATGATTTATCTTCTTCGAATTGACGCCGGCTGTCCGTCAGATCGTTTTTTATTACTCCCCCGAGTAACAGGGGAGGCCCCCGGGGAGTTCCAACGACGACCGACATTTTTTTTCTTTTTCCCTTCTTCTATTTCCTTCTCTCTTTATCTCATCTTTCGAGTTATCGAGAACGATCGAAGGAGGGGAAACGATAAATGGCGGGTCCTTGGTTAACGTCCTCGTGTCGATGAGATATCGCGACGCCTTCGTTTTTTTTTCTTTCTTTCTTTCTTTTTCCTTTTCTTTTTTTCTTTTTTTTCTTGTTTTCTTTCTTTCGATTTTCATTGAGACACCGACGAGTGATGGGGAATGAGTGAGAGAGAGAGAGAGAGAGAGACCGACATCGTCGTCATTTTTGAAAGACTTTCCAAATCGTCGTTCGCCGCCTTCCTATTCTTTTCTTTTCTTTTCTTTTCTTTTCTTTTCTTTCTTCTGGTTTTTTTTTCTTTCTTTCTTTCTTTTTCCTCTGGTAATCGTCGTAGTCGACCTCGTCGTTTTGGACGGTGAAAGATGTGCTGTTTGGAAAACACGATTCGTTCCGTTCCGTTCCGTGAGCAAACGTAAGCGGTCGGTCTGTTTAGGAATTTTTCAAAATCGACTTTCAGGTAGGACTCTCTTTCTCCTCCACCATCATCCCCGTCGCCCCGCCGTCACGCTCGTCTCCTTCCATTAGACCTACTTTTTCGTATGTAGAAAATGTTTGAAAAACGAACGAGTCTTCCTCTCCTTCTTCTCCTACTCCTTTTAAATTTTCTCGTTTGCTTTTTCCTTTATAAGACGAATATGTGCCCGATTATTGGGAAGTGAATTTCGTCAGAATTTCCTTTTCGATCGTCGATGCGGTAACGTATAATTTTCATTAAAGAAAAAAAAAAAAAAAGAAAAAAAAGAAGAAATTAAAAATGAAGAGAAGAGAAACAGTGAATAAGTATGATCGTTACATAATTATTATCATAATCGCTTGCGGGTTATGTACGGATAAAAGAGGAAGAGAAAAAAAAAGAAAAAAGAAGATACGTACGCTTCGCTTGTATATGATAACAAAAAAAAAAAAAAAAGAAAGTTGACGCAACAACGAGCCATTAGAGAAATTCATTTCTCCGTCTAGTGTTTATTGGAAAACCTTGTTACACACGAGCTTAATCATAAATATCATGAGTTAATCGACGTAGTGCTATATTTACAAGTAATAACTAATTAATATTTAATCGCATGAATCCTGATGTCTTCTCGATAGCAAAAGAAAAATAAAAAAAAAAAAAAAAAAAAAAACAGAATAAAAAAAAGACATATAAGCGAAAGGGTATCGTACGGACGGAATTTTTTTTTTTTGTTTTGTTTTTATTTATTTATTTTTTATTTTTTTTTATTTTTTTTTTTTCAGGACGGAAAATCGAAAGGCATTTACACGCTACTATTTGCATGCTGCGTGCATGTGTATGCGCGTTGTGTATATAATAAGAAACGACCAGGAGGGGAAATTAATATTTCGCGTGGACGTTAAAAAATTTGAATGAAATAAAACGAGCTAATACGAGTTGTGTATGCTTTTTAATTTCTTTTTCCTTCTTCTTCTTCTTCTTCTTCTTCTTCTTATTATTATTATTATTATTATGATTATTATCGTTCGTTTTTTTTTCTATCCTTTGCACTCACACGTTAACGAAATATTATTTAATCCTCACTGGCCGTACGTTCTAAGCGCGTCTGTTGTTACTTTCTCTCCTTCTTCGTTTTTTTTTCTTCCTTCTTATCTTTTCACTTTCTCCAATATAATTTTTGTCGTCTTTCATGTACGTTCGTTTTTTTGTTTCTCTCTTGTAATATTTTATGAGAGATCAGGGTTCGAGCATTAACATATTTACTTTAGCCATTATATAATCCTAAGTGTAATTAATCGATCAATTAATTATGATATCGTATAATAACGAATGAATGCTTAATTTGTAAATTAACAATTATTCGCGAAAACATTCAGAAACGTCGTCGTGTGGCCCTTAATCAAGGGATGGCTCCTATCGCGAAGACTTGCGTTCTTGAAATAATTACCGACTCACGGTAACTTATCCTCGGATTCATTTCAAATGGTACGTATAATTTTTACGTTCCCGATTATACCGATTAATAACGTCCGAACTTATAATTATTGTCAACGTAGATTATCAATAAAATATCTTTGAACGTGTATATCGCTCGTTCAAAATTCCCGACATTACAGTAAGAGTAGATGATTTCCATCTTTTTAAGAACTAACTCGATACACACCGAGGATTCTGGCAAAGTTCTCGATAACTAATATTATCGCTAGTACCGACGCACGATAAGCGATCGGATTGCCGTTAAAATTCTTATGATTATGATTTAAAAAGGGATAAAAGAGAGAAAGATCGGTCTACGTCGTCGCAAAGAGCGCAGGTATTATATATATATATATATATATATATATATATATATATAAAAGAAAATAGAAAAAAGAAAATATCAAAGAGTATAGAAAAAAGTGTTCTCACGAAGTAACGAAATCGAAGAGCACTCGTTCGATATCACGAGTAAAAATGATTTCAAAACTCGGATTGATTACTACATTACCGGTAGAACTCTACTTTATCGGCGGAAACGTTTTCTTCGACGAAAACGTGAAAAACAAATCGAGTTAAAGGAAAAAAAAAAGAAAAATAAAATAATAAAAAGTACCGAGGTCGTCGCTCGTAATTGTTACGCACACCTCGTCCTTGAGTATTAATGAATTATAATATAATATGAGAGTTAAACTAAATAGTATATTAAAGTTGTTAAGGCGTTATCTTGTTGTATCGTTAGGCACACTAAAATACTAAAGTCTTTCGTCGAAGTAGCGTGTTAAAACTTGCTGCTTACTCGCTGGCATTTAGATAATAAGGAAAAAGAAAAAAGAAAAAAAAAAAGAAAAAGAAAAAAAATTCACGTTCGATTCTCCTTCATCGTTCGTCCCTCCCGACAACGTCGACGTCTCGCAACATCGGGTCACGGCAATGCAGATCACTGTTTTACCGACGAATCCTCGTTTCGGTTTTTTTTACTTATATCTCCTTCCCAACTCTACTTGACCGATCTCCGTCGGTAAAAGAGAAACCATCGTAATCGCGAGAACCGCGGGAAGAAAGAACGAAATTAACCCCCTCCCCCCTCCCACCGATATATTTCCACCCAGGACCACTTAATTAATCCTACCCTTGTGCGTCATATAGCTTATGCTATCCGAGAGCAATTTTTCTCGCGCCTGTCGTCGCATTCGCGAGCACATCGCCAACAATGTGCCAGACAATAAGCATATTATACCGCAGCCCAATCCTACGATCGTGCTCATCACGCTCGATCTCAAGCACACTCTGTCGTTCGTGGGATCGTTCGGACCTGAAAATTAATTTCACGAATTAGCACATCGACAATCTTTCACGATTAATAACGTCGGACGAAAATTTGATTACAATCGATAATATAATTTAACCGTGGAACGTTTATATTACCATTGCGAGAAGCGGTAGTAGAGTTTTGGAACAGTTCGGTGTCAACTTCACCTTCCTGAAGAACCCGAAGAGATTGAAATAGATTCACGTTTTCCGACAAACTCGTGGCCGGTGTCGTAGGTCCACCTATCATATCCGACACGGATCTCTTCGCAACATTTTTCGCGTTCCTCCAATGGCACGGTTGACTCTAAAAGTTACGACGTTAAAAATGGACCATGGAACGACGAAGGTCGGTTATCTTGTATCGAATTTTGTTTCTCTCTTTTTTTTTTTATTTATTTATTTATTTATTTATTTATTTATTTTTCTTATTTCTTCTTTTTTTTTTTTTTTGATTACGATCTTCTTACCGGACATCGACCGTGGCACATACGAACGTCGCACTCGATGTACAATGCCGGGGAGCCCGTAAACCTAAACGTCTTCATATATGCGAACACTTGGGTCTCGAATAAACCGCTCTCCGACCAGGATCCACGAAATCTGCTGATAAGTTTGTCGTCGACGGGACATCCGTACTGATCGATAAGTTGGATCCTCTTGTTCCCACCGTTGTGGGCGTAACAATCGTTGACAACGATGTCGAAACCATCTACGGACATAAACGGATGATGATTTATATCGAGATCTAATGTACTTGCAGGGGGAAGGAAGAGACGCGCGCGCGCGCGCGCGCGTTGCCTCGTAATCGTTCGCTCCTTTAATATTGATTCTATCGACATTAACGAGATACCCAGTTTCGTTGTCACAACGCGTTCCTTTCAATCGTCTTTATCTTTATTTATACCGACTAAAAAAAAGAACTTATATATATGTATGTATGTATGCATATATATATATATATATATATATATATATATATATACAAAAAATCCCATAGGATTAATTTTTCATTGGTTTAAACCCCGTATACGATACAATGTAAAAAATAATATAAGGATACTGTGTAATATAAGACGGCCGCATGCGGTCGGATCGACGATGCGGAATGGAAATGACGAGTTAACCGTATACCTTAACGCACAAAAATGAAAATACGTATGACGCGTGCGCGTACGTTTCATTGTGAAGAAAACTAAAGGAATCGTTAATAATCAACCGTACCGTATTTGCTGCGCATGTAGATAATGAGAGTCAGAGGATCACCAACGCGAACTGGTCCAGCCACTCTAGTTCCAGTGGTCCCGTAACCGTATCTGATTTCCATGTAGCACTCCGGTGGCTGGAGGGTGAAGACTACGGGATTTCCCGTGGCGACCCTGAGAAGGAGACGTTGTTGCTATAGAAATTACCAACGTTCCCAACGTGTCCCCGTTATCTCACGGTATCCCAACAACATCGATTCCACGGTGTTGGATAACGGACGGATACGAAGAGGGACGAATCTCTCTTTGGATCGATTCGAAATCAACGATGATATAGATCGATCGATCGATTATTTCGACTATTATATCGGAATATCATTTTATCCGTACGATTTGTTTCATCTTTCGAGATCCTCAGAAACCTTATCATTCGCATCTTAGATCTTAAAACATATGATCTTCGATACCTAACCGTACTCGGTTAATAATATCAATTGATTATATTGATTTTATTAAAATATTTATCATATATGCATATATATATATATATATATATATATATATATATATATAAATGGACCGTTTATTTTGATAACGAAGCATGCCCATTTTTTCGTTGTTTCGATAAAATTAAAGGTTGGCATAATCAATCGCTACGCAATTCCTTTTATCGGCCAATTTTAAATCGAACAAAGTATTGCCGTTCTTGAGATATTGTATATTAACTAATTATAAATAAAAAGTTTATGCTAAATTAATCACAAATTATGTGATATAGCATGTTTTACAAAAAAAAAAAAAAAATTGACACAACCATTTTCGAACTAAACGGTCCATAAATTTAATTATTATATACATATATATATATATATATATAATTATTTATCTCATATATTTATATATTTATTTTTGATAATGAAAATCATTCGATAAAATTTATCGGTCGATATTAATGAAATAAATGAATAAAAATAATCGAACTCACTCAACGTCCAAAAATGGAAAGGTCACGGTCTTCCAAAAATCGTAACCATACTCGCAGGTGACTTTGAAGTGTTCGTCAAATTCCTCCTCGATCAGCGGATTGTATTGGACGGTTACGGTGTTCCACATGAGATTTTTCTACGGTGCAAAAAATCGAACAATGATAAGCCTCTTACTTATTTTCTCTCATATCGTCGATCGAAAACGATCAACGGATGTACCGCGGACGATATCGATTTCTCTCTATCGTTATCATTAAAATTGCACTTTTTCTCTTTTTTTTTTTTTAAATTAATTAATTTATCTTTCGTTCTCTATCGTTCATTCTCACTAATCTACGTACCGTGGGGTTCTTCCTACTGTCCTGGTGATGAGTGTTCTCGCCCAGGGTGCCGCATCGATTCAATTGGATATAAAATTCATAGTAATCGCGTCCCGTCCCGTTAACGTACATGCAGTCCGGGTCGTAGGAGTATCCTGTAATTAAATCCGATCGTCCCTAAGACGAACCCATATAACGTAGGGAAGATTCGAATCTCAACCCTCGAGTTAAATTCCGATTAAGTAATCCCCATCTAACCGACGGATCCATCGAGCAAACCGATCCACCATCGATCGGATCGATCGCGATTAATCATATTACACGAGTTATATCGTCTCGTTCGATCGTTATAGCTTTTCAAAGGACCAATAGGGTAATTGGAATATCCTGCAATGTCACTTTACCTGCCGAGTAGAGTAATCCAGTGAAGGATCCATTAAAACCGATTCTAATTTTCATGTAATCGTCCTGGCATTCCGCTTCGATGTCTGAAACAAAAAAAAATTATATATATATATATATATATGTATATATAAATGAGTACGCACGCGTGTGTTCATGCAAAGTTGTATGTATAATTATGTACGTTAAACGTAAAAGATTTCTCGTATTGAACGAAAGGAAGAGATATATAGGAAAGACAAAAAATCATGTTGTCGAAGGAAATCCGTTTGTTGGATCGATTATGAAAATCGGAAGGTACGTCGACGAATGAGAAATACGAAATTACATAATTGCGTGCCAAATTTCCTATAAGAAAAGAGAAGAAAAGGAAAGGAAGAAAAAAAAAAAAAAGAAAGAAACGAAAAGAAAACATAAACGTACATCGTCGAAGAAGATCTCTCCTCCCCCTTATGCACGTTCATCTTGTAAATCGTTCAGTTAAAATCGATATGTCGATTTTCGGGGGATACAAATTTATTCATTTTTCTTTCCTTTTTTTTTTTTCTTTTTTCGACAAAAGTGATTCATTCTGAACGACAGAACGCGTTCGTCGAGATAATATCCAAAGTCATCCGTACGATGCAATTACAGATTTTAATTGCAACGAATTTATCGTGTCTATATATATATATATATATATACATATAATTATACATATATACATATAATAAACATATATACATATAATTTATCGTGCATATATATATATAAAGAAAGGTCGGAAAAACAAAACGAATAAAAAAAGATAGAAAAGAAGAGGAAGGAACGAGCATTTATCGACATAAAAAAAAAGAAAGAAAGAGAGAGAGAGAGAGAGAGAGAGAGAGAGAAAGAAAAAATCTCTCCGAAGACTTCCTAAAGCGTCCATTTTTGAAAATCGTTCGAGCGGAATCGATATTTCGTTGTGGTAATAGGATCGTGAAGGCTCGTCAAGAAAAAGAGGTCGCGACTATGACTAGTGAAAGTGTAAAGTGTTTCGTTAGGGTTAGTAGTAGTAGTAGTAGTAGTAGTAGTAGTAGTATTAATAGTAATAGTAATAGTAATAGTAGTAGTAGTAGTAGTAGTCGTCTTCGTCCCTTCATAGTCGCACTTCGTGATAGATAAGCAACCGTTTACATCGCTCACGATGTAATCCCCGCGAGTGAGTTGCTGGATAAAGAGAAAGATATGCCAGATGGAGGATGAAGATAGTCTCACTCGGAGGGACGTCCTCATCTCCGATGATACAACTTTTCGTTCCACGCCAACGTCCTCTATACCTCTTTACCCTCTCCCTCTACCCTCATTCTCTCTCTCTCTCTCTCTCTCTCTCTCTCTCTCACACACACACACTTTCTCTCTTTCTCTCTCCGTCTTTCTGTTTTTCTGTCCGTCTCTCGTGCCGTCTGTACGAGCGCATTTTCGAACAACATCTTCTTTCACTTTATTTTTTTTCTTTTCTTCTCCCTCTCTCCCTCTCCCTCTCTCTCTATCTCTATCTCTTTCATTCGTTCTTTCTTTCTCTCTATCTATACGTTAAACGTACTTACATACACACAGAGGCACGCTTATTAGAATTGCGGATGCATGCTTTGTGTTCATTGTCCGGTAAAACGACGCCGCCTAGACAATAGAACGGGATTGCCCAACGCCGATATACGCTCGATGATAAACGAACGGCGAGGGAGGGTTACGGGAGAGAGAGAGAGAGAGAGAAGGAAAAAAGAGGAAGACGATGAAGAAGAAGAAGGGAGAGAAAAATGAAGAAAGGAAAATGACCGAGATTCATCGGTTTCTTTCTTTTCTTTCTTTTTTTTTTTTTTTTTTTTAGGGTGGGATTTTGTAAAATGCAACGAAACGGGCAACGAACAAACGAAAAAGAAATGAAAAAAAGTGCTACAATAGCGATTCGCTGCAGATGCAAAACCTGTCGTAGTAAGGGGGAGGAGGAGGGGGCGGGGAGGAGGGGGCGGGGGGGGATTAAAGCTTGACGTACGAAAATCGACAATGTCGAGTTACTCGATATTCGGCATTATTATTAATAGACGTTTAACGTAATAACGAGGAAAAAGTGGATAAATGGGGAAGTACATATGATGTATTTATATAACATATGTATATATGTGTATATATATATATATATATATATATATATGGTGATGAGAACGTATATAAGAATCTTTGCATGTATATACAAGGAGGATACATTAAAGTTAATGGTCCTTCTTTCGCATAATTGACGATACCGCGGGTGGCCTTAAGTTCCCGCGGTGCATCGCGGCCGTCTTTACGACTTCATTGAAGTTACTATAGAGAGAGAGAGAGAGAGAGGGAAAGAGATCGAGAGGATCTCTATAGAGATCTCTCTCTCTCTCTCTCTCTTTATCTCTATCTCTATCTATATCTATTTCTATCTATCTCTATCTCTCCTACCGCGTGCCTTGGCATCTATCATTTATAACTACGTGCCTTTTCTCTTTTCGCACGCTCATCGACGATCGTTCGCGCATCCTCCTCCTCCTCCTCCTCCTCCTCCTCCTCCTCATCCTGATTTGAAAAAGAAGAAGAAGAAGAAGAAATAAAGAGAACGATCGATCAGTTATCTTCGATCTTCTAATCGATAATACTTTTCATTTTTATCTTCTTTCTTTCTTTCTTTCTTTCTCTCTTTCTTTCTTTCTCTCTGTTATTGTTATCTTCGTCGTAGAAAACAAAATTACCTAAATAATCCTCGATTTATCCCCAGGATCCATCCCCGTACGCTAGTATTCGGTCCGTTTATTTTTCCTTTTCGATTTTCTCGACCTTTTGTTAATTTTTTGTTTATTTTCATTTCGAACGGCCGAATGAAAGTAATTAATTCCACGATGAGAAACTTCGCGAACTAGTTGTAGAGAAGGTTGAACACGTCGGATTAAACATTTTTTTCTTCGATCATTTATAATCCCGACGGTGGATACACATACGATGTTATTATTATCGATCAGATTTGACGTTATCGAAGTAATCATTAAATTATCCCAACGGTAAATTCGGTATATTATATATAAATGTGCGCGCGCGCGCGTGTGTATGTATGTGTATCGCGATTTAATCGATAACAATTTTTGCATTCTTTCTTTTTTTTTTTTTCTTTCTTCTTTCTTCCATATTTTTTCGTTATCTTTATCTCTCTCTCTCTCTCTCTCTCTCTCTCTCTTTTCTTAATGAATCAATGAAAACTTTGTAAAATGCTTACGCGAGGTAAGAACATTCCAATTATCATCGATTACACGGTATCACATTTCCGTAATCCCGGATTAAATTAACTTGGATTTTCTACGGTCGAACATCGTCTTCACTGTTTTAACAGCGAGGCCGAACGTAGATCACGTCGTTGATCCCAAAAGAGAAGGTAAAGAGAGGTAGATAGAGATAGATAGATAGATAGATAGATAGATAGAGTGAGATAGAGAGATTACCGTGAAGAGGATCGTGAAGAAGGCGTGCTAAACTTCTATCCCTTCTACTTTTGGTGTCAGCAACGTTCTACGACTTCCCGACACCGTTTTAATTGCCCGTACTCTAACGGTAGCCATTCGCCATCACACTCGAAATTTTCCTTCTCCTTCTATTTACTCGCATATCCCTTCTACATTCAATCGATCATCCACGCTCGCTTCTAATTAATCGAACGACGACGCGATCGGTTTTAAAAATATTTCTTTCCCCCCCCCCCCCCCTTTTTTTTTTTTTTTCTTTGCGGTCGTTACTCGTCTTTCTTATTTATTTTATTTTATTTTATTATTATTATTATTATTATTTTTTTTTTTTTTTCTTTAATTCGCGACAATTATTATTCCTTTCGCGCGCTCAGTGCGAAATAATGTTGAGGAATTAAGATTCGAACGAGTAACGAAGTACGTTTCGCCGATAACGATGGAAACGTGTTTTGTTTGTTTTTCCGTACGAGTCGGTAAGGATTATCGAAAATATTTTCGATACGTCGAGGATCGATTAAAAAAGAAAAAAAATATGGTTGAAGAATGTTTCGATAATAACAAGAGAGAGAGAGAGATAGAGAGTGCATCGTTTTGCGTTTTCGACGATCGATCGATCATTTCGACTCGTTACCATCGCTCCAATCATTTTGTTCTTTTTTCTTTTTTTTTTTTTTTTTTATATATATCGGTCCAAACGTACGATTAAAAATATCACTTCCCTTTCGTTTCGTTCGGTAATAATTGTCGTTCATACGAAATTTTATTTTCGTTCGATAACGCAACTATCGTCGTTTCCTTTCGCTCATAATTAATGTTCGAAATGACGATTGTTTTGTATAATTATATTCATTTATGGGCTCGATTGATGATACGATCGAAAAGATTTCGTTGACGATTAGAATCGATTATAAATTTGATCGCGTATCGATCGTGTCCCTATCTTACTGCTTTCTTTCGAATTCGTTAGGACGACGATCGCTCGTTATATTACGTAAAAATATTATTTGTCATAATAATATTTGATGATTATATATTTGACAATATTGGCTGATAATGATATTTGTAAAAGAAGAAAAAAAAAGAAAAAAGGAAAGAAATGTACCAGTTCTATGGAATAATTTTAAGGATCGATTTAAAGTAATAATAATAATAATAATAATAATAATAATAATAATAATAATAATAATGATGATGATAATAATAATGCCAATAATAATGAAAAAATTTCCCTGTTAATATAAAAATAAATTTTGTTCGTTTGAATATACTCACGTTGTACTCTGGTAGTGTTCGGTCTGTACCTACGATGTTCCCTGTCCCAGGTTTCAGGATGTCTTCGCCATTCTTCGTCGGCCACCACTCCGGTTCCACCCCCACCTGTCAATCCTTGAAGACCCTGAAGAGTTTGCAAAGCTTGAAGGTTCGGGCTTAACGGACGATTCTTTAATGATGGTACTGGAACGTATGCTCCTCCTTCTCCCACGTATACGACCTTCGAATGAATTTCAAAGAAATCACGTCAATTCTCACGTGTACGTACGTACGACTATCACGATATTTCTATTAACTTGCGAAACATTAATCGGGGATTAATAATAAATTAATTTATTATTAATCGAAAAATTAATAATAAATTTGTTTCTGAATAGATAAGCGTAGAAAATCGAGAATCGTGGAGGGGAGGGGGGGGGGGGGAGCGCATCGATCGTTTTAACAAAATCCATACTCTTTAAATAATAAAATAAATAAGATTATACATCAATTTAGGCAAATACCTAAATATTTATATATATATATATATATATATATATATATATATATATATATATCATGATATATAAATATCAAAAGAATTATACTATATATAAATATACTATCGAAATAAATCTATCGAACGTCCGATACGAAAGAAAATGAGAGTAAGATACTTATCGATTTAAGCTAACAGACCCATTTTACACGGATACGTAATCGTGCAATATATCAAACCACGTATATAAATATCAAAACTTATCGTACTAATATACAATTAGAAATACAATATAATATGTATGTATCAGTAAAGAAAATAAATAAAATACGTAATCATAATACGTACCACATCTACCTACGTATTTACATGGACGGAGTGTATAATGTTTTCTCATAAATCATCAAACATCACATCGTCACCCATTCCTCTTGGATCACCTAACGATCTCTCTCTCTCTCTCTCTCTCTCTGTATCTATCTCTATCTCTCTCACTTTCTTTCTCTCTCGGGCAGCAAACTAAGACCTTTGACCTGCGTTAACGAGTCCCTTTAACCTTAGGATCGACAAATCGCTACCGAGTAGGAAGAACAGCATAGAAGAACAGCAATGTGTAGATGGAAATGGTACGAAGTCGTGATGATGCTAAAGAGGAAGAGGAAGAAGAGATCGTTCTTGAGAAGACTCTCCTCTCTCTCTCTCTCTCTCTCTTACTCTGTTTCTCGTGGAAGCTCTCGAAAAACACGAGGCACGAGCAGCGCGTGACTAACGCTTTACGAGCTCGTGTATAAACTCTGCTATCTCTTTTCAGCTCGTTCGACGTGCGGATATTTGTATATGTATGTACGAGTACCAATACTACCACGTAGGAAGTAGAAGAAGAAGCAAGAAGAAGATGAAGACAAAGATGAAGACGAAGATGCAAAGGCGAAGACTAAGACGTAGAAGAAGAACGAGAAGAGGATGAAGACAAAGACGAGGCCGAGGACGAAGAGGAATGAGTATGAAAGGAAAACGAAGGAAATATAAGTAAAGAAAAATGAAAAATAAAAGGATGAGGTTGAGATGAGGAATAATCATTTGCCAGCTTGTCAGAACGATGTACGTACAGAGTATGTAGACACCTACTCGGCCGAATCAGGTGAGGAAACTCGAAGGAGAAAGAGAAAGAAAAAAAGAAGACGAAGGAGGAGGAGGAGGAGGAGGAGGAGGAGGAGGAGGAGGAGGAGGAGAGGAAGGCACGTGGTTGGTGGTAAACGTTCCAACCACTAAAAAGTTGCAAACAACCTTCATATGCCTTTATAGTCATGAAGAAACAGAAGCATGTTATTTCTCTTCCTCTTCTTCACTCATTCTATCTCTTTCTTCCTTTCTTATTCTCTCTCTCTCTCTCTCTCTCTCTCTGTCTCTGTCTTTTTCTCTCGCCATATTCCACTTTCTCGTCAGAAAGCTCTTAAAGTCGTTGTTTCCCTCGGTTCACTTCCATTCCAGCGAGAAATTATTGCCTTTCACGGATTCCACTTTTGAGGCGCGTTTCTGGAATTTCGCGAAGGAGGAGAGTAAACGAGAGAAAATATTATGGAGCAAAGAATGGCGGAACGATGGATGATATATA
>OU964962.1:9891963-9899463 GCA_918808275.2 Dolichovespula sylvestris | reverse complement strand
CAGCATTAATTGCAAGATAGGAGAAATTGTTCACAGTTCCATTGCCGCATTATCTTTTTTTATATGTATATATGTATATGTGTGTGCGCGCGCGCGTTGCATGCGTTATACATATATATATATATATATATATATATATATATATATATATATATAGGGTGGACCCAATAGTTCCCGAGTGATTTCTCTTTCAGATCGTAACGCTTCGAGCATACCGATTATATTATATTATTATTTAATAACAAGCCTAAAGAAAAAAAAAAAATATTTCTAAATATATAAACGATCGATTGATATTTAAAAGTTCTTTCCTTTCCAAAAACCTCAAAGACCTTTAACACCTTTTTAGAATTCTGATTAAACGAAAGTACAGTTTAATCGTCTCTCATCGTAATGTCATTGCTACGAATGATACGTACCGCGTCGTGATCGCTCGCTTCGTGTGTCAAAGCTTCTCTCGTTTCATTTTGCAACGATAGCTCGTCCTCCGGTCCAGATCCGCTTCCTGCCCAATAATCCTCGGTAGTTTCCTCCAATGACGTTTCCTCGTTATTCCCGTCGATACCCGGACTCTCCAAACTCGTCGCCTTTTCAATAGAAAATTTACATTTTACGAACTAAGTCGTATTTTGTGAATTTCGATGTTTTCATTTTTATGACGAGAACGACGTAGAGCGATTCAATTCCGTGTGATATGTACGTTCGATAAAAAGATCTTTCATTCGATTACGTCGTAAAGTTCAAGAAATTGAAATTGAAAGGGGTAGAGAGAGAAAAAAGTTAATTAACGTTATATAATATATATATATATATATATATATATATATATATATATAGATGTGGATAAAAGTAATATAAAAATTATCCGTGTTATGATATGAAAATTAATGTAACTTCATAAATCATAAATTAATAATAATAAAATATATAAATATATATATATATATATATATATATATATATATATTAGATATTTATATATATATCTAATTTAATCTAGACGTAATATATATATAAATATATCATATATATACGTATGTAACGACACCGATGATGATAATAATAATAATAATAATAATTTAAAACGAACTATAGTAACCTTGTAGCTTGGCGTAGTTATGGTCAAGATCCATACAACGGCATACCTGAAAGAAAAAAATGTTTCACGTCATATAAAGTCTACCGATCATCTTACAAAGACGTCACGACATCACAGAAATTTGTCGCGTTTACCACAAACGACTCCCGTAAAGCCACTGGATAAGATCATACTCTCTCTCTCTCTCTCTCTCTCTCTCTCTCTCTCTCTCTCTCTCTCTCATTCGCGAAAAGTTTTCTGTTCTCACGGTTTCAAAATACCACTTCGAGAGCCGCGGAAAGGCCGTCTAGGAAATAAAAAATTTTTTTTCTCCTTTTTCATCGAGGCTACACGTACCAACATGATGATTCTTAAGAGATGGAAGGACTACGGGATAAAATCTTTTGGAACGATAATCGGACTAGTGACATCCGTGAACCTTGACCTATACGTGCATAGGCAGATATATATATATATATATATATATATATATATATATATATATACGAAAATAAAGTAACCGAGAAAAATAATTATGCGTTACAGTTGCAGAATGTATGCGTTCGTTCCCGAGAGAAAAAGAAAGAGAAGAAGAAAAATAGAGAGAGAGAGAGAGAGAGAGAGAGAGAGAGAGAAATTAAATAAAAAAGAATGGTAAGAAAATACTTTAAGAACAAGAAACCCGTAAGAGAAGCTAAGACAAGCCTCCGTCGAGAGAGAGAGAGAGAGAGAGAGAGAGAGAGAGAGAGAGAAATAGATAGAGATAGAGATGAGTCACATCATCGTCTGATTGTAAGATTCCACCGTAGCAGAGTATGCAAAGTAAAAAGATGATGACGATGATGATAATGATGATTACGACGACGAAGGAAAAAAAGGGTACGAAAATAAGAGCAAACGAAGACCGATCTCTACTGCTTGACTTATATCTACGTTATTATACCGGGTGTCCGACTCGAATCGATTCGGAATTTTAATAATTGTAAACAATGTCGAGGAATTTCGTTAGACCCGTTAAAAAATTTTTTTTTCGAATCGAACACATATTTATATTTTTTTTTTCTTTTTAAACTTTTCGATTTCTTCATTTTTCATATTCTTGTATAATATTAAAATCCCAATATCGTTAATTATTTGTATACGTAGGTTCAAAGTCGAATGGGAACACCCTGTATATATGCGTTCTCCTCGATCTGCTTACGCGTCACGATCCTCGCCTGTCATCTTCGTTCCCGTGTAATACACAACGATTGCGTATATACCATTCTAAACCATTTATATGCGTACTCTTTCGAGTAAGTACTTACATACTCGTACTTACTTCCTTCTCCCACCAATTTGAAAGCTTCCTTTCTTTGATCTGCCACCGACCGTTAAGCGTAATACTCCTCAGAAAGATATCTCAAATCTGATTATCAAGTATTGTAGGTATATATATATATATATATATATATATATATATATATATGCGTATGTGTGTGTATGTATACGTACATACACGTTTATCTATATAAACCTATGGAAATAGACGTTTACATTTTAGGAAAAAAAAAATTAAATAAAACTTAATCATTTTCTTCTCTTTTCCTCCAATTTCAAAGTTAATGTAAGTGTATATATTATCTCTCTTTCTCTCTCTCTCTCTCTCTCTCTCTCTCTGTGTTGGTGTAGGTGTGTAAAACGTGTGTGTGATTTAAAAATTATATTATTATTATTATATTCAGAATAATAATTCTTACAAAATTAGTTGAACGTTGTGAACGATATTATATATATGTGTGTGTGTGTGTGTGTTTGTATGTATATAAAAAAAAATCAAAAAAAAAGGAAACGGAGAGTCGATTGCAATCAAGTAGTGACGTTACCATTTGTCGGTAACCCTTTTCTTTCCTATCCATTATATGATTTGTCTCTCTCTCTCTCTCTCTCTCGTTGATCTCGTTAGGAATGAAAATGAGGCGCCGGGCGATTAACGGCAGTCGTTCTCTCGTCCCGCGAACCCATCTGCACGCTCCGTCCCACGCTTGACACCTTCCGTTCTATTTACTACAGTTTCCATCCATCTCGGGAACGAACACGAACGAATAATAATTACATCGAGCAGTAGGAATTTGCCTCGGGATGTCTCTCTCTCTCTCTCTCTCTCTCTTTCTCCGTCTTTCTTGACGTTGTTAAAGCAGAGCCATACCACCGATTCATCGATCGCTCTACTTCTGTTTCTTTCCCTTCCTTCCTCTCTCTCTCTCTCTCTATTTCTCTATATATGTATGTGTATATATCTGTCTCTCTCCCTCTCTCTCTCTCTCTCTTTCTTTCCGCCTTTGCTGTTAGTATATAACTCCTTCCCCTTATTTTTCTTTTTCGCAAACTCGTCAGTTATAATCACAGCTAATTTGTGCCGAGTAACGTTTTCCTTTCTATCCTTGTTTTTCGTTCCTTCTCTATTTTTAAACTCTCCACTACCATTCTTTTGTCTCGTTCGGTATCGTTAAGATCGTTAATATCAAGTCTGTCTATCTGTCTGTCTGTCTGTCTGTCTGTCTGTCTGTCTGTCTGTCTGTCTGTCCATCAGTCTTTCTTCCTTTCTATCTGTCTTTCAGTCTTTCCTTCTTTCTGTTCAACCGTAATTCTTTCTTTCTTTCTTTCTTCCTTTCTTTCTTCGTCGTTATTGTCTCTATTTTTTTCCGAGTAATTATTTTTTTTGGCCGACGAAATATTTCTCTCTCTCTCTCTCTCTCTCGATCGATCGAACGTATTATTAAATTCAATCGGGGATAAATATCTTCCGTATCTTTTCTCTCTCGTGCTCATCATTGACGTATATTTTCGGAATCGTTGCTTTTTCTGTCTTTTCATTTTTTTTTCTTTGCTTTTCTTTTTTTTTAGATGACAGAAATTTGCCTACATCGAATAGCGTCTCCTATTCGTTCGAAGAAAAAATAAAAAAAAAAAAAAGAAATCTACATCTCTCTCTCTCTCTCTCTCTCTCTCTCTCGCGTTAGAGAGAGATTTATTGTCTATTTCGTGATATTTATTTATTTTCTTAATCGGACCGATAAAAGTGTTTTTCTAAATCTAACACTCAATCGATTCATATTAAATAAAATAACAGACTCATATTCGCGATACCATGCCAACGAGATCCATATTATACGTAAAATCAATCACGTTAAGATCAATTGAAATTAAGGTCAATACGTAAAATCAAACGAATTTTCGCTCGATTTTTGGTATAAGAAAACTAAAAAAAAAAAAAAAAAAAGAAAAGAAAGAACGAAAAAAAAAAAGAGAGAAAGACGTAAAAGGATGATTCTTCTACAAAAAAAAAAAAAAAAAAATATAGAAAAATAACTTTAATTGCGTCCAGGGTAACGAAATTGTTTTTTGTCGCGAGCTTGTGAATATAACCGTTGGGAATGTGACAATAAAAAAAAAAAAAAGAAAAAAAAAAAAGAAATAGAAAAAAGAAACGAAGGAAAGAAAAGAACAATGAAAAACTTGTGCGTGGGCATCACGAATGTAAGGAAACGTTCAGCGTGTCCGACGTACTTGCTCGCGTGGGTTTTACAGTAAAAGCTTCACCCACGTGATCGTTTTTCCTTTTGCGTGTTCGAATAAAAAAAAAAAAAAAAAAATGTCTGAGTGCCTTCGGGCACCTTCTCGACTTCTCGTCGTCTTCGTCTTCGTCTTCTTCTTCTTCTTCTACCACTACTGCACGTTCGAAATCGTTGAATTATCCGGCAACGAGCATGATCATTTCGCGAGTTAGGTATTACCGCAACTGCGTGTGGTCGGGAATCATTCCGATTTGATAAAATAAAGAAAAGACCGAAGGACGATTTATTATTCCTTTTCTTTCATTTTTCTTCTTCTTCTTCTTCTTCTTCGTTTCTCTCTTTTTTTTTCTTTTTTTCTTTCGGATTAAAACGACGAGAATAATCGAATCTATTATTTTCGATCGATCGAACGAAAATGTTTTCTGTTTTTTTTTTTTTTTTCTTTTTGTTTTGCCGGTCTGCATGAATTAATGTTAATGATTATTAAGTCGTGCGTCAGAGAAAGAGAGAGAGCGTGGAGAGAGAGAGAGAGAGAGAGAGAGAGAGAGAGAGAGATTAAATAAATAATTTCATATAAGTTTAGATAAAATCATACTACAGTAATAAATTTTATTAAAATAATTTATGATCGGTTCGAAATCTTCATCTTTAAAATACTTCGTGATTTTTAATATTACTATTAATAATAGTTGTCTTTATTATTCTCCCTCCCTCTCTCTCTCTCTCTCTCTCTCTCTCTCTCTCTCTCATTGATAAATATTATATATTATATATAATAAATATACAAGATAATAAAATTAATTATATAAGAATATAACAACAATATTTAATAATATAATTTATCTATCTATCTCTCTCTCTCTCTCTATATATATATATATATATACATATTACTTTTATTAATATCATAAATAAAACAAAAAAAAAATTAACAAAAATATCTCTCAACTTTCATCAATTATCAAGCTTATATTTTCCACGGCTCGTCGTTAAAAAAAAAAAAAAAAAGAAAGGAAAAAAAATTTCTAACCCACTGACTTCTCGTTCACCTACATATGTAATTCCCGGAAATAGTCGTACGTTCTTTGAACAAAAAAAAAAAAAAGAAAAAAAGAAAAAGAAAAGGAAGAAGAAGCAGAAGAAGAAGAAGTTCCGAGCGAAGATTATTATTCGCATAATACTTACACGCCGTTCTCATTCATCATCAAAGATATCTCACGGATAAAAACAAACATGCTCGAAGCTTCTACGGACTTCGGAGCTCGAACAAAAAACACCGTTTCATTGTGTGCTATATGTGTGCGCGCGCGCTTGTGTGTGTGTGTGTGTATCGTGTACGCGTATTTGTAATATTCTTTTGGCTCTCGTATATCTCTGACCTATATTAATTCCAGGAAGCTCGACGCGAGGCTTTAAAATAACTTCGAGATAGGTCAGTTTTCGTCTTAAAGGAGAACGTTCCATCGACGTATAAAAGCGAATATATTAATCTCGAAATAGAACGTAGAGAATCGGCGGATTTACGAAATCAAATTTCTACTTCCAAGATATACGTACGTACACAATCGATATTTGAGATTTTCAACGAAAGAAAAAAATAAATAAATAAATAAATAGATAAATTCAAATTTCTCGCGTAAAAATTTATGACGGCCAATTGAAAAGTTTTTACGATCAATTTCTTTGTTTTTTTTTTTTTTTGATTATTTTTTTTTCTTTTTTGTTTTTATTTCGTCTTTTAATCAACGCGCATAAATTGTCGTCGTTGATTTTATTATTATTATTATTATTATTATTATTATTATTTCTTATCCATATCGTATCTTCATTGTTATTATTCGTTCGTACGAGGTTTGAATTGTTCTGCGATTAGGGTTTTTTTTTGTTGGTTTTTAGTTTTCTTTCTTTTTCTTTTTTTTTTTTTTTTGTTTTATTGCAATCAATACCTGCTTGAGAAATTATTAATCCGTTAAAGTCGATCTCGTTCGTCGGTATGAATTTACGACGAGCTAATAATACTCTAGTCGTTAATAAATTTTGATCGAGAGTCACGAAAATATTGTTCCGTAAAAAATCTACGTTAATTCTATTTATTTATTTATTTATTTATTTATTTATTTATTTGTTAGTTCGTTCCTTTTTTCCTCGTATACGGAAACAAACTTCGCGAATACGAAACATCGAACGTTTTCTATCGTAATTATCCTTCATCGAGTTTGTTACCTCCTTTCCTCTAACCTTCTTTCATTTTATTTGATTCATTTATTTAATTTTCTCTCTCTCTCTCTCTTTTTTTTTAATATTTTCTTTTATTCAACATTCCAACGAAATTCAGTCAGAAGAGAACCGCGATCCATGAGTATATAGCATTCGATAATTCGTAGTTTCTCGATCGCATTCGATTGGTTTCCCCGGTTACTTTCGAACGATCGATCTACAATTAATCGTTTCACGGTTTATTGGCTCGATCCCGAGGGGGTCTTCCGGATTTTCTTTTTCTCTTTTCATTTAATTTTCTCTCTCTCTCTCTCTCTCTATTTTTCTTTTCTTTTTTCTCTTTACATTTATTACCTACCGACCGTCGTGGTGATTACGCGGTTTCGCTGCGGGGAAACTACGCGAATCGTTAGGTTAAAGAAGAAGAGTATAGCCTTCTTAGATAGGAACGAGATCGCGATACAAGAGCGCAAAATCCAATAGATCGTCCTCGAAACTCGTCGCTTTTCGATTCCGTTAGACACCGTCAGGCAGATAGACAATTTTTATTCGTTTATCTTCTTGAAACGATAAACAGAGAGGGATAGGAGAGAAAGAGAGAGACAGAGAGAGAGAGAGAGAGAGAGAGAGAGTTAGCTGCCGTTTAGC
>OU964962.1:9886963-9889463 GCA_918808275.2 Dolichovespula sylvestris | reverse complement strand
GATAACTTACGAACAATTATATATTTATCGAAAACATTTTTATTCGATCGTTTCTTCCGACAATTTTCAAATAAAATCATTGTTCGTATCAAAACCTTTATTCGATCGTAAAACGTACGTTAACGCTCGACTTTTACCGTACTTCGTTTTATTTTATTGTTTTTTTTTTTTATATTTTTATATTTTTTACTTTATAAAATCATTATCGAATATCCTCGTTTGACTTTTCTCACCGTAGACCGTTAAAAGTCAGAAGAACTGTTACAAGAGCAATCAAGATCGTGGCACGTAGTAGTACATACATATACATATACACACACACACACATATATATATATATATATATTTATACATACATACGTAGATACATACATACATACGTTCTCGAAGGCCGAGCCTTATGCGTTTAAAAGCTAAGATAAGCTCTTGGTTGCGAACGTCCGTGGCTAGCCTTTAACTTAACGATTAAAGTACTGGATGAATCTTAATTCGATGTTTGTGGTAAAGATCGGGCAACGTTGAATCGACATTGCCGGGCTATTAGAGCGTGTAATAATCTAACCGGCTGTTTATCTCGGCGGCCCCCTTTAGTTGAATATTTCGAAGAGAAAAGAAGAGAAAAAAGAAAAAGAACGTGAAGTGGAAACAAAATAAAGAAAATAGTTGCTGACAGCGGTAAACGTTTAATAACGTTCACGCAATAGTATATGTGTATCGAGAAAGAGGATTTAGTTGTGTTATATGTATACGTGCTATAGTTATATACACACGTGTATATATATATATATAGGTTTCCGATATAGAATTATCATCCAAATCGATACTTACAAAGTGTATCTGAAAACTAAGATCGATAATCAACGATGACTGTAATATATAGAGAAATTATATATATATATGTATATATGTGCACATACACACATATGTATATATAATGTATATATATATAGATAGGTATACATTATTAATTCAATTATCTTTTCATACCTTTAAATGATATGAATATAAAATGTTTTTTCTCGTTATGTATCTACATACATACACGGGATAAGGGCCGAAAGTTCTTAGGTGATTAGAAAAATCATAGTAAATCTTAATGAACGAGTAAAAAGTTATATTAGCGAACCGATCGATTTCTTAATATGCTACCACCTGAAAGGAACTTTTTATCCAATCCTGTATATAAACTGTAATTGTGGTATATTTAGTAAAAAAAAAAAAAGAGAAGAGAAAATTGAAAAACGAAAAGTATTGCTTCGCAGAGAGAAACGTAAAGATTAATAATATTCTCAAAGTGGTTTCTATAATATTTTTAACGTCGAGCTTGTTTCAACTTGTGACGCTCTACATATATATATATATATATATATATATATATATATATATATATATATATATAAAATATTAATGATGAACGTTAAAAGAAAGAAAAAACAACGCTCCGCGTTCGATATTATATCATAATTGGATCTTCGATACCTCGATAACATAATAATCATCGTGTCGCTCTCATTACGTCCTCAAAATTTCACCTTCTCGATCGTCACTTTTATTTCGTCCTCAAATTTCTCTCCCGGTGGATGATCCTCGATTAGGATCGTTTAGATTCAATTACCCACGTACGTACGTACGTACGTGCACGCGTATACGCATTTAAATTCTAAACGGCATATTAAAATTCTAAACGTCGCGAAACCTAGAGAGACGTGGGCAGACAGGAAAGAAAAGAAAAAAAAAAAAAAAATTAAAAAATCCTATCAACCTTGTATGTAATCGAACTCGTAAGATACGAATATTAATATACATTATCGATACAAGAATCGTGATATAAGGAAGCTTAACGATTCGACATAATATTCGTTTCGCATTTTTTTTTCCTTTTGGAAAAAAGAAAACAAAATTGATGAGATGACGACAAAAATGAACTTTATTATATACGACGTCGAGCGTCCGCCAATGAACAGGAAAATGATCAGAAACAATTTAGAGGATACACGTATACGTATATACATATATATATATATGTATATAATATACGTATATACATATATATATTATCCTCTAAATTGTTTCTGATATATATATATATATATATATATATATATATATATATATATATATACACCATTAGTATATTACTGTTGCTTTTATACGTAGCAACATTTTATAACATATTTCTATCTTTCTCTCGTCAATTTAAATGTCTTCCTAGATTTTGTGTCGTCCTGATCATTAAATTCGAAACGCGTTAAACTCGACTTCCGAGTAACAGTCCGATCCTTTGAGCCTTCCCATTAGGTCGTTTTTATAATCGAAATTATTCCTGTCTGTCTTTCTCTTTATATATATATATATATATCTCTCTCTCTCTCTCACACACACACATACGCGCGCACATGCACACACTTTTTCATCCTCTATCCTTCTTTCGTTCATTCGATCGTTTAATCCCGTTCATTCGAGATATTATCGAGACTTTTTTTTTTCGTTCACTTTCTTG
>OU964962.1:9856963-9881963 GCA_918808275.2 Dolichovespula sylvestris | reverse complement strand
TAGAATGTCGATAGATAATGGATATATAATATTTATATATATAATCGGATGTTTCGGCGATTAATTGGAAGAAATTTGAAATTTTTATTCGTCGAAATCAAAGGGTATTGTTATCGGTTACTAACGAATCTTCTTTTTTCTTTCTTTCTTTTTTTTTTTTTGTTTTTCCTTCTTCTTCATACGATCATAAATTTATCAACGTTACTTGCTCATACGCGATCGAATATTCACGTTCTTACGTGGCATGTTAATTGGCAATTTTTCATACTCCGTTTCGATTGCAATGTACGAAGATTATCAAGAATTTATCGCATTTTCGTTCTCCCCCCTCCCTCCCCCCCTCCCTCCCTCTCTACCTGCCCCAGTAAAACGACTTCATTATCTACATATTCATACATACCGTTTAAACGCGAGCTTGTTATTATCAGTAACGATTTACAAGGGATTAGTATTTTCAGGACGTTCTTACAACGGTATACCTCGTAATATCATTGCACTTCTCACGGCAAACGGTTACAAGAATGTAAATATTGTAATTATTGTAAATCACGTTGACTAGTAATCCTTTACCGTGCAAACTATCGAATTATCGATCCATCTATCTAACCTTGGATTTTATTCTATCGTGAATCGTAAATGAGAACGTAACGAAGACGAAGAAAAAGACGAAGAAGACGAAGACGAAGAAGAGGAATGTTTCTATAAAAGTGTACGGTCTTCTTGTAAAAACAATTACGTGAACGATCGAATTTGTTGGCCGTCGATACTTAGCAATAACGATTCGATAAAGTCGCGATATAAAATGAAGTATCGTGCGATCGTCGTGCCATTACGATTATCGTTATTTATATTTACACTCCTCGGACACCCGCAATATTTCGTTCCGATGGTTGGACTTCGTCGCGTCGTCGACGAAAAAAAAAAAAAAAGAAAAAGAAAAACAAAGAAAACAAACAAAAAATCAAGCAAAAACCCCTCGCCCATTCCTTTTACGATGTCCAATCGATTGTGCGCCAACGTCGCTATCTTATCCGTCGTTCTCTCGTAACTTTTTCCGTCCTGATTTCAGGAAAATAAATATAACCAGTGCCTGTTCATGTAAATTACGATAGCGAACGCCTAAGATAATATCTGAACACTGGATATACGCATGCAATATAATCGCGAGGCTCGTTTAAACGAACGAGACGCATTTATTGTACGCACGTACGTACTCCGTGTAATATCTCTGTGCGCGGTTAACTTGCTTTTTTCTTTTTTTTTTTTTTTTTTTTTTTTTCTTTCTTTTTCAAATACGACACGAGTCCAAGTTATTTCGTAAATAAATAGGAAGGTATAGCCCTCTCTCTCTCTCTCTCTCTCTCTCTCTCTCTCTGCGAGTATCTGTCTGTCCTTCGCGTGTTCACCGTATTTTCACGCTTCGAAGGACTCCGCGAGTAGTATTCTCGAACTGAGACACTGAACGTGGCGAATGAAAAGAAAGGGAAGAAGAAGAAAGAAAAAAAATGAGAATATGAGAAGGAAAAGAAAGAGATGAAAGGAAGGAGGAGAGGGAGGAGGTAGGGTTTAGGCGTTGGCGTTTTTTTTTTTTTTTTTTATTTGCGAAAGGATTGAAAGAGAAAGATAGATAGATGGATAAATGGATAGATAGAGAGAGAGAGAGAGGAATGTATCTCATCGTCGGTGCAAATCGATGAGGCGTCTCCATACCGTTAGAAAAGCGTGCCTCTTATTACGATCGTGTACACCTGCGAGTCAATCGAGGTCGTTAAACGCAAAATTGCAAAACCTACCATAACATTTAAATCCAGATTCGTAAATGTCGAATGAGAGATAGAGTAAAGGAGAGAGAAAGAGAGAGAGGACGCGCGTCATCTTTATCGTCGTTCGTTCGATAAATGTAAAATTTAGAATTACTATGTATATGGAAATAATTGGATACGATTAATCGTGAAAATAATCCAAAATGGTTAGAACGATAAGATTACTCGCGTAGAATCCACGAAATAGATAAATATTTTATATTTATGGAGGAAGAAAAGAAAAATAGAAAAAAAAATATATATATATATGTGTGTGTGTGTGTGTGTGTATAAAGTGATAAATTATATAGAATTAACTGTTACACGGTTAATTTATTACTCCGTAATATAATATCTGCGAAGTATAATTACGTGGCAGCATAGAATACAATTAGATAAATAGAAATACAATTCATATATTTTTCTCGCTGTCTCTCTCTCTCTCTCTCTCTCTCTCTCTCTCTCTCTCTCTTTCTCTCTATGTATCTATACACCTTTCTTCTTCCTTGAACTTACTACGTACGTACACACATGCATATATACATATATACATAAAGGTACGTACATAATTTTACCGTTTCTAGGCCATAGAAATAACGTACGCAAATTATGCGATTCCTTTTTCTATTTAAGCGAGAGTAAGAGAGAGAGAGAGAGAGAGAGAGAGAGAGAGAGAGAAATAAATAAAGATAGATATAGAGAACGTGCACCGGTTTTGCGGAATCGCAGCGGTCGTATGTGTGTGTGTGTGTGTGTATGTGTGCGTATATATATATATATATATATATATATATATATAGGTGTTACACATACATATGTACAAGTGATCACAGCGGAAGCTCCAAAGGAATGGTTTCTTCGAGGAATCGTAAATTTCTCTTTACGCTCTAAAGAAAAGGAGAGAAAAAAGCAAGAGAGAGAGAGAGAGAGAGAGAGAGAGAGAGAGAGAGAGAGAGAAATAATGCTTCGAGCTCAGCTGATTTATTGCTACTCTCGACGACGAGGACGACGACGACGAGAACGACGACGATGGCGCGTGCCGCACTTATCTCTCTCTCTCTCTCTCTCTCTTCCCTCTTTGCTCTTGTGTACCAATCTTCCATTCGAAATAAGCATGTGCACATGTCACTACGTGTGCTCGTGCGCTCACGTTTACGCGCTCCTCGACTACACACGCCATTGGACGCTACAAGATAGGAATGCGTGCACGCAGTTATTAAACTCATTTATTAAGTGAAATCCTTTGGTATTTATAATCGTGACGAAAAAGAAATTAAAATGAAACCAAAAAAAAAAAAAAAGAAAAAGAAGAAGAAAAATCCTGAAGTATCCATCGATGTTATCTTATCGATTTCATTTAATCGATAGAACCGGCGCGATAAATTTGTATCTGCTCGACGATATCCATCCGTCACTTCGTAACGTTCGTGAGAGATCGATTAAACGATAAACGTGATTGGGATAGGCCATGTAAATAAATAAATAAATAAATAAATAAATAAATAAATAAATAGATAGATAGATAGATAGACGAATAAGTAAGTAAATCGATTATTAATTAATTAATACGATTCCGTCTCTCACTTAGGATGACAAATTTGTTTTTTTTGTTTTTCCCCAAATATCAAATAGAAATTTCGAATTTCCTTTAGGACGAGTATCGAACTTCACGAATTTGTACGTAACCGTTCCATTATATTTGCAAGAAAAGAAACATAAATAGGAGGATCGTCTCGTAGACGCGCGTATTATCGGCACGCGCTTTTCTTCCCCGTGAGTCGAAAAAAAAAAGAACAAAAAAAAAAAAAAAGAAAAAACGGAAAAGGTAATACGAGAGAAGATAAAACGACGACGACGTGTATTTGGACGATCGTTTAAGCGATCCTCTAATCGATTTCAATTAATCTCGCAGTCATGCACGATAAATTGAATCGAAATGGGTAATATAGATTGGTCTTTTCAAACGTCGAGATTAGAAGGAAAGGGAGGAGGGGTGGGGTGTGGGGGTGGTCAGGAGGTGGGTGTTGCGTCCAGGACGTTGGAGATGAGTGGGTTGGGGGTGGGGGAGGTGGATGGGTCGGAAAGGATGATAAATTCGTATTTATCGTTGGTGTTCGATTCCTCTTAAGATTGTAAACTCTCCAAGTGAAATTTCCTTCTCTCTCGTTCCTTCCTCCTTTCTCGTATTTTTCCAGTCTTTTTTCTTTCTTTTCTTTTTTTTTCTCTTTTAATTTTCGTATCGTTCCTTTTCGTTTCTCTTTATTTTATCCTTTAAAGGACGGCCGTTGAATTAAGTGGTCGATGAGTTATTGTACCAGTCCGACTCGTCGATCAACACACGAACGGATCTCGTCCTTCGCTTACTCTCGGATATAATTTCTTGAAGAGGCTTGGCCATTAGGCAAATAGACTCTCTCTGCAGGAGTCGATCCCGCTGCGATTCGATTACGAAGACTCTTTCGTGCCTAAGAATTATACGGGATAGATATAGAGATAGAGATAAAGGGAGAGAAGATAGATAGATAGAGAGAGAGAGAGAGAGAGAGAGAGAGAGAGAGTTCAAGGTTTCCTTCGTCGTACGAGAAAAGGAAATATCCGGCTTTGAACTTTTCAAGATTGAACGACATAAAAGGGAATACATTCAAACGGCAGGTGTCTCTTCATTATTGTACGATATTGGTCGTTCTGGTCCCCTTGATCTGATTCGTCCAAAGGAGTTATGGACTCGTTATTCATCTCTCTCTCTCTCTCTTTTTCTTTTCTCTCTCTCGTTTTCTCTATCTTGACGACTCAATCCTGTTAAGAACGAGAAACGGAAACGTCCCGTTGAAGTACATATAA
This sequence comes from Dolichovespula sylvestris, assembly GCA_918808275.2. Classification (NCBI taxonomy): domain Eukaryota; kingdom Metazoa; phylum Arthropoda; class Insecta; order Hymenoptera; family Vespidae; genus Dolichovespula; species Dolichovespula sylvestris. The sequence goes on along the minus strand of OU964962.1, from coordinate 9,877,320 downwards.
CCGTAAAGAATGAATGGCTTCGATAAAGCTCAAGGGATATTTTTTGATATTTCACTCGACCCATTTATTGATAATTCTTCAATGATCGAAACACAATACCTCGTGCTTTTTTTTCTCGACTTTCACGCGTTTTATAGACCAAAAAAAAAAAAAAAAGAAAAAGGAAGAAAGGGATGAAAAAGAAAAGAGGAAGGAAAAAAAAAAGGAATTGCGGATAAATTACGCAACTAATAACAACAGACCGTAAGTGACGTCGTCGAACAATCGTTGACTTTTGAAATTATCACGATTCGTCGAGTATCTAGTCATAAAGAAGAGAAAAAGATCTATTCTTGACTCGATGAGTATCTTCTTTATTGTAAACGTCTCTTCTTTCTTTTTTTTTTTTTTTTTTTTTTGATTAACGTCTCATCGCAGTTTCAATTTTAACAAATAAATGTTATTAATTTCTATCGACTTTCGATTCGTTACGATCAACCGTTCCGTCGCAGTTACGGGATTCGAACGATCAATTTAATCGATTAAAAATACGATCGATCCATTATTGCGGGATGAAAAGAATCTATATCGAAAAATGGACACAATCGAATTCGATACAGAGATCCGCATTCGTGACACCAATTCAATCTCGATCGTTTCTCCTTAACCCCCCCCCCCCCCACCCCTCCCCTCCGCCATTTTATTTCTTTCTTTTCTTTTTTTATTTCATTTCATTTCATTTTATTTTATTTTATTTTATTTTATTTTATTTCATTTTATTTTATTTCATTTTATTTTATTTTATTTTATTTTATTTTACTTTTTTCTCTTTTGGAATATTTTTTCTAAAAGAAAACCTCCTTCTCTCTCGCGGTCTCGTCTTTTCTGTCGCAACTCGAAGAGACCTCAACCTCGAGCAATAGGATGTCCGACGATACGTTCCAGGGAGACTGGTCGTAAAACGATCCTCTTAACCGCGGGCTAGTTTAACTGGGTAACGGGTAGCAGACGTTAAACGAAGTCGTCATCCTGTGCGAGTCCTGAATATCCTTCATCGACTAATCAGGATATTCAACAAGGACACGGATAAATGTATTATTATACGTGAAAATACGTTTCTCGATTTTAATTTTTTTTCTTCCTCTTTTTTCCCCATCTTTTCTCTCTTTAGCAGACGATTAGAAAGAGAAAAAATTAGACCCGAGAGAGAAAAAGGAAACGTACGTTTTATTTTGAAAGGAAATGTGTCTTCTTTTTTTTTTTTTCTTTTTTTTTTTCTTTCATTAAAATTGAAATAAATAATATTCCTGCTTTTGTGGGAAAAATATCGACCGGTAAGGGATAGGACGGACGTGCGACGAAGACGGATAGATGTCTCTTGATATTATTTTTTTTGTTTTTTTTTTTTTTTTTTTTTTTTGTTGTCGACGATAAGAAAATAAAAAAAAAGAAAAGAAGAAAATCAAAGATACATCGCAACGAAATCTCACTCCTCTTTTTTTTTTTTCTTCCATCGAAATCGAAGTAAACGATGTTTGTGCTTAATGTATTTTCGTACGAGAAGTATCGATCGGTAAAGAATAGGACGGACGTGCGACGAAGACGGATAGATGTCTCTTGATATCATTTTTTTCTTTCTTTTTTTTTTCTTTTTTTAATCGACGATCAAAGTTGATCATCTATTAATTCTAAATATATCTTTCCTTCTTGTTGTTTTTTTCTTTCTTTTTTTCTTTTCATTAAAATCTAAATAAACAACACTTCTTTCTATCGAATTTTATTTTATTTATATTTTATTTTTATCGATGGAATGACAGGTGTACATCCCTCGATGTTATCTTTTTTTTTTTTTCGTCGACGATTAAAAAGAAAAAAGAAAAATAAAATGTATCTTCCGAAACGACATCTCTCTCTTTCGGTTTATTTACAAATTCACCGAACGACATTAGTCCTTTACAATGGAAAAAAAAAAAAAAAAAGAAAAAAAAAAAAAAAAAAAACCAATAATAATAAATAAACAAATAAATGTAACTCTAATCGATACGGCGTTACGTTTCGTACGAATCGGATATTCATTTACGAGGATGGAAGAGCATAGCGCAGTGTTTGGCCCTATTTAAAATGTGATCTCAAACTCCGCGTACACCGGAGTATTAAAGGCCATGCATTTTCGACTTATTTACAAGTCGTCACGCATCGTCGAATTTCAAGGCGCGGTACCGACAACATTATTCCTTACCCTAACGTCGTAAATCTTCGCAGATATAATAAAACCCTGATCGCTACCGTGGAATTTATTCGCTTGGATCCTCAAGATCTTTCTCTTTTGCTTCTAGATTAATTTCCATCCGGACTCGAAACCATTTCAATCCCACTCCCTCTTCCTCTCTCTCTCTCTCTCTCTCTCTCTCATTTTTTTTAGAGATAATCCGATCCGGTTTCGATTTTGATCGAACATTAGCGATCCCTTCGAATTTACTTTCAGACCACTAGGAGACACGTTATCTAACTAGAAACAGATTTCAATTGAGTCAAACAGTAATTTCAATCTCTCTCTCTCTCTCTCTCTCTCTCTCTCTCTCTCTCTTTTTGACGTGTTTAAAATTTTTCTCTATATATCTATCTCTCTCTCTCTCTCTCTCTCTCGCTCTCTCTAGAAGAAGTCGAACGAGTGCAATCCACTATGAAGTTAATCTAATCTGACCTCGGTCCGCAGAAACGATTTGATTCGGAATCATCAACGGTCTAAACGACGGGGTGTGACGATGTAAACCGGTCTACAGATCGCGAGAAGAAAGACACAAATTCTCTCCCTCTCTCTCTCTCTCTCTCTCTATTGGTATAGTTTATCTATCAGATATATGCACACACATACGTATAACAGAACAATAAGACGAAGAAGAGAGCACATCAAATGAAATTTCCGTTTATTCGATCTTATGTTAAGTTTCAAATCGAACGACGTATTAGAAAAGTTGAATTAAAAAACTTTTCATCTCTTTCTCTCTCTCTCTCTCTCTCTCTCTCTCTCTCTCTCTAACATATCTATACATATATATATATATATATATATATATATGTGTGTGTGTGTTTGTGTGTGTGTGTATGTATGTATATGTAATTCAAATAATTTATCGATGAATATAAAACAAGGATAGAAAAATAAATATATATATACATATATAAAATATATATGTAATATACGTATTATAATACATATAATATATATATATATATATATATATATATATATATATATACGTATATTAAAACTATTTTCAGATAACACATCTGTCTTCTAAAGAACAAAAAGATCGATAGATAGACTCGGAGAGAGATTTAATCTATTGTAGTATAAAAATGCAATAGCTCATTTTCTCTCTCTCTCTCTCTCTCTCTCTCTCTCTCTCTCTCTCTCTCTCTCTCTCTCTCTAGAATCGATATCACAGTGCAAGGATATCGATGAGACGACAGAAATCACATCGCGTTAACGCGTTTCGCCTAACGAACCGTTATCACGGCCGAGGACGAGCCTCGCGGCCATCTGCTCGCATCTCTTGCATCCGTTTGCATCCGCCTGCAACCTCGTGCATCCTTCTGCATCTTTCTCTCTCTCTCTCTCTCTCTCTCTCGCTCTCTCTCTCTCTGTCTCTATCTATCTCGCTGTGTCCTTCTCTCACCGATAGTACCGTCGTATTTTTTTTTCCGGTCTAACCAAGTTTCTACCATGGCAAATCGTAAAAGCGTAGACGTACATAAGCAAATTGCCGGCTGAATGAACGCGAACGATTTTGCAGCCTGCATCCTCGAGTATCGTACCGAAACTCCACAACTCGAATCGAGTTTCTTCGTTAAACTGTCCGCTCCTCTCTTTATCAATATTATTTCATTCCACGAATTCTGACAAGAAAGATTTACACCTATGTACACGAATATTTATATATATTAATCTTATCGATTATATATAACAAGATCGTTAAACTTTCGTTTTAATTTATTCCCCTCTTAATCCTAAAACAAATTTAAGATTGTAAAATTTATAATGTTATTTCAAATATTTCCACGTGTACGTATAAGATATATAAAGTTTTAAAAATGAGAAAAAATAATAGAAAAAAAAAAAATCTATAAATATTTATATTTCGCGTACGATTTTGATAAAGGTTTTTTTTTTTTTTTTTTTTTTTTTTTTTTTTTTTTTTTCAATGAACTATTATTTATTAGTAGCAAAATCGTTAATTCTCAGTTAACGTTTCCTGCATTCTCGTAATAAATTTCTTGTTGTATAAAATTTATTTTAGAATGCCATTATATATATATATATATCTTATACGCATTATGCGTACAGAAAATATACAGTTTCGTCGACATGTAGATATTTAAAAAAAGATATATTATATGTATAATAATATAAAAAATATAAAAATAACTTGAAAAAATTCTTCGTTCACGCACAAACACTTTGTTATACCACCCGTGGGTAAATATATATAAAGTTATTGAGTAAATGTTATTAGATACCTAATGACCTCGTTTCCGAGTTCATGCATACGTGACAAATGGGCGAGGCATTAACCAACGGGTTTATAAATGAACACATCAGACTTTAAACGTATAATTTTTAATTCTCTTTCTCCCTTTCTCTCTCTCTCTCTCTCTCTCTCTCTCTCTCTCTCTCTCTCTCTCATTCACTCGGTCATATAAAATATAGAGAATTTATTGATCCGCCAAAGACGGAAATATCGACGATGAAAATATCGATCGTGATCAATAAGGAGGATAGGATGGATCGTCGAATAGGAATTTGTGAGAGGAACGTTATAACGGGTAAGACAGAGAATTCTAGTACCTACTAGCGGGATCGGCGTGCTCGACAGAGCAAGAAAAAGCCTTCTCTCTTAATTCTAAGTTTCACCATTCGACGATCTATTCGGATTCGCCATTCCAATAAAACAAATCGTTCGAAGAGAATTTTTATTAACGCGACTCCAACTCCGTCCTCTATCTCTATCTCATTCTACTTTATTGCATCGATGTTGCTACAACTTTCAAGGTCGTTCAACGTCCTCCTCGATTTTATACCCCAACATTTTACTACGGATTTGATATCGGGGACGATCGATCAGAGATTCTTTTGTCGATCGATATCTCGAAAATATATATATATATATATATCTTTGTACGTATCTATTCTTTTATATTTTTCTTTCTATTTCTTTTATTCTTCCTTTATTTAATTTAAATGTCACGATAAACGTTTATCCGCGTTATAGGTTATATACGTAATTTTGATTCAACGGACGATTCGCCGTCCGATCGTCGAATTTTTTCTCAATCGATTCGAGGTTATCGATCCTCGAATCTCTCGACAATGTTGTTTCTTTTTTTTTTCTTTTCCTTTCTTTTCCCTCTTTACGAAGTACTCGTGCACATCTCCGATGCACTTTCGAACGTAATTTTTTTTACGACGAAATGGCTCGACTCTTACATAGCCTTTTAGCAAGTTAAAAGAAAACAATTTCTTTCGATCTCAACGCGATCGTCCGTCGATCGATTCTTTGATCGGGAGAGAACTTTTTTATTTTTTTTAATCTTTTTTCTTCTTTTTTTTTTTTTTTTTTTTTTCCTAAACGTTCCGCGCTGTCGAGTTGAACATGAAAGTCAATCGACTTGTTCTTATTCTTTCTCTTCCTCTTTTTCTGTTACAATTTTTCTCCTTTCTTTATTCTTCCTCTATCTCTTTCCTTTGCGAAGTCACTTGACGAGGGCGGAAGTTACGTAGAAGTTAATAGTCGGCACGAGTTCGAAGGGAAAACTCGCGAGGGTCGTCCAGAGGCCCCTGTAAATCATATAGCGTGGGGAAACATGGAAAGAAAGAATTGTAAAAAGACACAGAGAGAGAGAGAGAGAGAGAGAGAGAGAGAGAGAGAGAGAGAGAGAGACGGATAGACAAAGAAAGGCTTATACGAGCGTTTAATTAGAAGTTAGGTGCAAAGTACAAGAGGCGTGTTACACTTTAAGCATCCGTTCTATTTCAAGGAACGCTTATCTTTCCGCACGCTTCGAGCTACGATTAGAGATAGAAAAGAAAAAGAAGAAGAAGGATAAGAAGAAGAAGAAGAAGAAGAAGAAATAGATAGAAGAGCTGCATATTTACTTGGTCGCATGACCGTTCAAGAAATTTAATACCGAGCGATCAACCGCAACGACGAGGAAACGAGGCAACGCGGAAGAACAATAGGCCTCCGTTACGTACTCTATAACATATTTAATGTAAACACCGTATATATGTGTACGTATTGCATTGTATGTACTTATACTCTACGTACGCGACGCGTTTACTTTATTACTTGGAATTAACTCACGTACAAACTAGCGACATGTCTATTAAAAATTTTTATCGTCATTTAAATGACGACCTTGTTACAATTACAAATTATTCACAAATATCTGATAGCTTTTACGAGAATTCTAACGCTATTTTCTTATTATTTATACGATCAAAATAATAATAACATTCATATATATATATATATATATATATATATATATATATATTGAAGTGGTATTAAAAAAAAAATAATAGCAATATCTGATACTATATATGACACGTAAAAGAGGAAAAAAGAAAAAAAAAAGAAGATAAGAAGTCCGTAAGAAATTTTAATGGTGACATAATGGTCGACGTCAATGTTTTCGATAATTCGTAAATATATCCGTATTAGCAATATCTATTCGTAGATATTTATAATTCTATCGTGCATCGAATTGAAGTAATATATTTTATATATTGTGGTGCCCCCCTGATTTTCTACCGCGCCGCGCTATGATCGACTATGAAAAAAAAAAAAAAGAAAAAAAGAAAAAAAAGAAAAAATGAAAGAAACTTATGGGACGCCCTGACATTGCATGCGTATCTATGTATCTTTACGTATGTACGTAAGAAAAATGGCAGGTCGGTTAAAAATTTCAACCTGCGATACGATCGACGTTCAATTTATCGGATACGTATCGATACGTTTATCGATTTTATTCGTACACGGGTGATATTCGTTTTTCAATTCAATTCGAGATAATACTCACGAGGTTTGATTCTTTTTTTTCTTTTGGCGGAGGGGGAAAGAAAGAATTCTCCTTCGGTAGTAAGATCGTCACTTTCAACTTTACTCGCCAACGATCCAGCTCCAACTGTCTGTCTGTCTCTCTCTCTCTCTCTTTCTCTTTTCCCCTCTTTACGTATATATATACGTATGTATGTAAAGTAACGTGTTTCCTTTAAAAGGAACATAAAGTCGTTCGAAAGGACGTCGTCTGTCAATACTCGATGTGTCCCTTACCAAAGACACGTCCGTTGGTTTATCGTTTCGTTACTATTATTTATTTATTTAACTTTCCTTCGTCGGAGAACGAATAAATGTATCTAGGATAAATCTATACACAGGATGACGTATTAAAACGATCTGTACGAGTTTCTAATGAATGTATACGAATTCATTCGGAATTAATGATCATTTTTCTTACACCTTTATAACATTTTATTATTATTATTATTATTATTATTATTATTATTATTATTATTATTAATTATTTTTATTATTATTAATTATTACTTATTTTATTATTTTATTATTTTATTATTAATATTTTCATTATTATTTATTATTACTTATTATTTTATTATTTTATTATTAATATTTTCATTATTATTTATTATTTTATTATTTTATTATTTTATTATTAATATTATTATTAATATTATTATTAATATTATTATTATTAATTATTACTTATTATTGTATTATTTTATTATTAATATTTTCATTATTATTTATTATTTTATTATTTTATTATTTTATTATTAATATTATTAATATTATTATTATTATTATTATTATTATTATTATTATTATTTTATCATTATTACTATTAATATTTTATATATTTTCGAAATATACGAACGATCCGATAAATCTCTTTTCATATCATTTTTATTATATTTCTTGATAGACGAAAATTATTTCGACTCTCTCTCTCTCTCTCTCTCTCTCTCTCTCTCTCTCATATATATATATATATAGTTCTTTCTTTCTTCTTCTTATGACAAGATGGAAGTAGGTATGACGTAAAAACGGCTCTCGTGTAACGAGAGAACGTCGGAGACATTTACTCTGGGCGCCACATGGAACGGACCGTTATTTTCGCTTCTCGTTGCTCTTCCTTCTATCTCCCACCACCCTCTTCACTCTTTCTCTCTCTCTCTCTCTCTCTCTCTCTCTTTCTGTATCTCTCGTACTTTTTTCTCGCGAGGAAGAAAGAAAGAATGAACAAAAAAATAAGAGAGAAAAAAAAGAGAAAAGAAAAAAGAGTGAATTCGACATTTTCCAGCCGGTTCTCGCACCGAGTCGAGACAACCGGCTATATAATTATACATCTAAACAATGACGCGAGAGCAATAACGAAACTCGAACGTGTCGGGTTCTTACGGTACGTACGTATCTTACGTACTTACGTACTACTCGATCGAGTGAATTATTTATAATTATAAGTTGCGCGTGTTACCGCTAGATAATCGTACGTACGTACGTACGTACGTGTGTACATATAAATATAATACGTATACGCATGCATCATACGATGTATTTTAATAACATTTATTTAATTATATAAAAACGTTTTATATGGGACACCTTTTCTAATCTATTTTATCCTCTCTTACTCTGAAACTCGTTCAAATATATCGCTCACTATAATAATAATAATAATAAATAATAAATAATAAATAATAACAATAATGCTCAAATAAATGGGAGCTAGGAAATAATAAAAATAATTAATTAAAAAAAATGAAAAATAGATAGTATTAATAATAATAGAAATTCTTTGACATTTTTCATATCATACGAATTAATTGTCATTCATTTGTACGATCTTGTTATATTAAATCACGCCATTAGACATTATTTACAACTATTCTCTATGGTCCACGGTTATCGCTCGTCGTTATACCGACGTTTCACGATAGGGAAATATCTTAACGGGTTTATTCGAGAACGATTATTTCGAAATAAAAACAAAACGAACGACGACTATGATAATAACGATAATAATAATGATGATGATAATAATAATAATAATAATAATAATAATAATATAATGAAGACGGCAAGGACGTATGCTCGGACTTATTTCCCCCTCGGGGCTATCAAAGTTATGCGCTTTCGAGTACCGGATACTCGCACTCGGCTGCTCAAACTCGTCTAATTGCTGTCGGTTGACCGTTAGAGACTCACTATCGGTTTGTGCAACATAGGCATGCACACCAGCTGGCGAACGCAAAGCAATAACCGAATAGAGTTAGAGGTGTACCGACAATCGAGATACACATATATCCATACTTTACCCGATCTTTTACTCTCATTACGTTCTTACGAATTGCAACGGGGTTTATATTAACCCCTTTTCACCTACTCGCTCGTTAGGCAATTAGAATTTATTTCACTTTATATTTTCACGCTCGTTCGCTTTGTCCTTTTTCCTTCTTCTCTTCTATTTTTTATTTTTTCCTTTCTCTCTCTCTCTCTCTCTCTCTCTCTATCTTCCAACATCATGCCTGTCAACGATCTCGAACTGGTTGTAAAGATAACGAATGAATTTATGAAGTGACACCTCATTACCGTTTTATATGTAACTACAAATAAATTTAAAATATGTATATATATATATATATATATATATATATATATATATGTATATATTATTTATATTGGAATTCGTAGATAATGATTAAATAATTAAATCGATCGCGTTACTACGTCCAACAATTTTGTTAGGATCAACGATTGTTCCGTTTTCTTCCTTTCTTTTCTTTTCTAATCTCATTTCACTTTTTTACTCTTTCATTGTTAACTTGTCAAACGGACGTTCCAAGAAATATGTACATATATATAATATATATGTATATGTATATATATATATATATATATATATATAAATGTATATATTATTTATATTGGAATTCGTAGATAATGATTAAATAATTAAATCGATCGCGTTACTACGTCCAACAATTTTTTTAGGATCAACTATTATTCCGTTTTCTTCCTTCTCTTCTTATTCTCTTTTTCTTTTTTCTAATTTCATTTCACTTTTTTACTCTTTCATTGTTAACTTTTCGATTGGACGTTCCAAGAAAGACGAACGTAGTAAATTTACCATTGCTCACCCTCATCGAGGCCCCCCCTTTTTCTTTCGGTTCAACGTCGACGAATCGATTCTAAGAATGATACGAGGCGCATCGTTTTACTACCCCCAAAGGAATGAGAATATAAAGATTTACCTTCTTACATAGATTGGCGGGGATTCCACGAAAGAGAGCTTCCATTTGTATCCGACCGTTTCCTTCCGGTAAAGGAATAATGAGACAATACTTTCGAACCTCCTACAATTATTTTCTCTTAGATTTACGCTAATTCGGACCTACGTATTATTTTTTTTCTTTCTTTTCTTTTCTTTTCTTGCGATATATATATATATATATATATATATATATATATATATATATATCTTTTATACGTATATCGCAAGAAAAGAAAAGAAAAATAAAGAATATATATAAATATATATATATATATATATATATATATATATATATAGAGAGAGAGAGAGAGAGAGAGAGATGTAATGTGTTTCTGTAAGATTTCATACGATTAAACATGACGTCACACACACACACTTACACACGTACGCACGCACACATATACGTCAACCTATATCACACACAATAACATGAAATCGTTCGATTGTAATTCGGTTAACGAAGGAAGAAAAAAATAAATAAATGAATAAATAAAACGTGCACGCACACGCGGTACGCATGAAAGAGAGAAAGAGTGAAGAATACAAAAATGTTGAAAGTAAGAAAGGTAAAGAGGAAGTTGGAGTGAGAGGTCAAACCGATCGTTAGTTTTACGAGCCTTTGATCATAAGAGAGAGAGAGAGAGAGAGAGAGAAATAGTATGGAAAGGTTTCTCGAAAGGGAAACGTATTACGTAGAAAGAGATAGTACTATCCCTTCCTTCAAAGAGAAAGAGAAAGAGAGAGAGAGAGAGAGAGAGAGAGAGAGAGAGAGAGAGGACATTAAAATTCTCTTCTCTCCCACGACGTTTCGCATTGGTGGTTGGCACGTCGAAAAATGATTTACTCTTTTATTACCGGCATCCCCAGCTACCGTTCTTACATAAAAGCGATTAGTGCTCTCATAGCCATAATAATCATTTCTTGCCGATTCATTCGAGGCCGAGAACGTACATACGCAACGTATTTGCATTCTTCTTTACGTATGTACGTACGTAATTAATTCCCTTCCATACGTAATAAACTCGACGAAGTAAATGGAAAAATAAAGGGGGTGGGAGGGCAAGAAACTAACTTCATTTCTTGGGACATTGTTCCTTAGAGAGAGAAAAAAAAGGAATAATTCATTTAAGGTGTAAATAAGTAAATAAATAAATAAGTAAATAGATACGTAGTTGGGTATAGAAATTTGACACGATAGAAATAAATTGAATGGGAAATTAGATGGATAGATGAACAGTGTGAATATATCCAATTGAAATATTTTATACGAATGTAAATATAAACAGAAAGATATATATATATATATATATATATATATATATATTAATAATAAATAATATAAATATATATATATATATGAACGATTGGTCAAAAGTTCCTAGGTGATTTTCAAAAGTCAGTTACTCCTTTGCGACGAAATTATTTGGGAGAATAAATCGCGTTTCTTCACTTCGTCAATGTCGTAAAACTGGAAATCGTGAAGAGTCCTTCGAGTCATCGATGATCGATTTCTCATAGATTCACTCAGAAACCTCCGATCGATTCGAAAACATTTTTGATTCGTCCTGTATACACACCTACGTATACGTCCGCATACGCGATTTTTTATAAGATACGGGATCGACAAAAAAAAAATAATAAAAAAAAAAAATAAAAAAAGTAAAGAAATGAAACATGAAGGTATGAGATGTGAGGGGGGGGGGGGGAGGGAAAGAAAAGGGAAAAGAAAGAAAAAGGAATATGAAAACGAAGCAAAACTTTGCATGATGAGAACGTAAAGAAAGAGACAAAGGGAGGGAAAGAGAAAGAGATAGAAAGAGATACAGAAATATATATATATATATATATATATATATATATATATATATATATATATTTATGATTCGAAAAAAAAAGATAAAATAAGATTACTAGAATTAATTAATTAAGTACATGGTTTGAAGTTTACAAGTCTAATTCTTTTTCCGAAAGACGCAGCCTCCGAAACGACCTAATTTGCCTTCTCTCTCTCTCTCTCTCTCTCTCTCTATGTATCTATCTATCTATCTATCTCTATCCCTCTCCTTCTTTACCTCACAAGATATTCGCTTCTCGGAGACAATTAAATTTTCTACGAGGCCGAAGCTCCTTCCTCTCTGGCACGATGAAAATTGCCGGTTAGGCTGGTAACGTTGAGCGAGTAAGTGGCAAAAAATCGGTCGCGTTTGTAGGTCTAACGCGCATCACTCCCGATTCTGAACACAATAGAAAGAGAGAGAGAGAGAGAGAGAGAGAGAGAGAGATGAGTTCTCATTCGAGGTCGTGCGATAATTGTAATTGTATTTGACTTAATTCTGCGAATGGGATTGTTTGTAGAACGAAAGACTATGGGTGAAAAAAAAAATATATATATATATATGCATATATATACGTATATGTGTACGTACATGACATATCACGTGCTCCCATAAACTTTACTCACGTACAATTACGCGTACAATTACGCGTACAATTACGCGATATAATAACGCGATAATTACGACGACTTCTCTGATCGTTCACGATCGATCCTTAACAACTTTTCTTAACAAACGAAACGAATCAAATTTTTTCTCTGACACTAGACGAATTTATCGTGAAAACATTGAACATCGACGACAAATTTAGAAATCTTTTCTTTCCGATCGATCCTAACACATCCGTGAGAAAACGTTGACGATTAAGGACAAACGGATCGTACGGATCTGTACTATTCGATCGATTTTATTGATCCAACGAGGAGCTAGAAAATATTTCTTTCGAATTTAACGTTAATCGCGGGCAATGTACGTATCGTAGATTTGGAAAAGAGATGAGATATTAAAGTGAATGAACGAACGAACGAATGAATAATAATAATAATAATAATAATAATAATAATAAAAGAATGAAACGACGAGGCGTAACTTGTTGGACCATGTTAGAGGAACAAAAAGAAGGACAAAAAAACCGAAAGAGAGAGAGAGAGAGAGAGAGGTGATGTAGTAGAGTAAAATCCGCAGGCTGTTACAGATCGTTAGATCGAGCTCTGTTAATGCGCATTACCAACTTGGCGGCCGATCTCGATTCAAGTCACTTGAGATCGTTCGTGCAAACCGTGGAAACTGTGAGAACGAACCCCGGGGCTGTATCTTTGCGGCCACGGGAATACTCCACGTCTATTACGAGTATCGAATGGACACATTGTATTTCAATGATTGGTATTAATACAATTCATTTATATTATATAAATTTATATTAATACTTTGCAAATGAAATAAAAAAAAAAAAAAAAAAGGAAAGGGAAAAAGAAAAATCGACATTAAAACGCTCAAGATAGCGTTCGACGATCGAATCGAATAGAATCGAATAAAATCGAATCGAATCGAATCGTGAATGCTTGACTCGTACTACTTGAACGGCCAACGAAGTCGATCGATCGAATCGAATCGAATCGAATCAAACTTGTCGACTTATCTTTCAAAAGCGTCCTCTTGAAAAGTCGAGAGCGTCGTCGTTATTTCGAACGGTAACAAGAAGGACGGAGAAAGTGAAGAAGGGAAATAAAAAAAAAAAAAGAAAAGAAAAGGAATGACAAAAATTTGACGAGGACGTTAATCATGTCGTTAAACGATACGCGTTAAACGGGGATTGGCCAAAAATTTCTCGATCTGTTTCTTTTTTTTTTTTTTTTGTTAAATATTGATCGTCGATCTTGAAATATTATATATCCGTGTTACGAAGGATATATTGTTTATAAAATTAATTAATGGAAGGAAAAGAAAGAATTCGTTCGTAATAAAAGCGAGTAGTTCGGGTAGTTGCGTAACGACGTATTGGTAGGGTTAACTTGATAGATATAATAAGAAGGAGATAAAGATGGGATAAGAGAAAGAGAAAGAGAAAGAGAAAGAGAGAGAGAGAGAGAGAGAGAGAGAGAGAAGAGGCACCGTTAGAACAACTGACACGTTGTTACCCTAACGTCTAAGTCATACTATCAGCCCGTAAAACGATCTAACGAATGCATCGCCCACGGCCTCTCCTTCTTCGAACAACGAGACAGGTAAAACAATTTCAAAAGAGTATCCAGGTATATATATATATATATATATATATATATATATATATATATATAAACATACTTACATGCGATGCAAGTATGTACGTACGTACGCGTATCTATGTGATTATTTATCATCTTAGTATGTCGTAAAGATCTTCTCGTGTTATAGTGAGACTATGTGCGATGGTGGTAGATATCTGGTGGGATGGCGGCGATGATTTTCAACAGGATGTTGCAACGTTTCATTTTGTAGGAGAAAACGTCGAGACGGGTTCAGGGCGTCAACGAGTAGCCTTGGTTAAGGACGTGACCCTGAAATTCAACGTGAAAACGACCTTGCTTGCCTCCGGGCTAATTTCTTCTCTCTCTCTCTCTCTCTTTATCTCTCTCTCTCTCTCTCTCTCTCTCTCTCTCTCTATCCGTCTATCTATCTATATATCTATCTATTTATCTTTCTCTCACCCGCTCTCGCGTAATCGTACGGTCTCGAAAATAATGAGATATAAGTCTCATGGCAGGTGTATACTATCATTTGACGATTTTCTTACAACTCTAAACCAACGGCACGATTCTCTCGCTCGATGATAACGGATCGGTTAGAATCGTAAGGTCGACGGCACGCTCGGTTAACCACCGGCTAGACTTCCGCTGAAAGAGAAGAAGATGAAGAAATGGGATAGATAGATAGATAGATAGATAGATAGATAGATAGATAGATAGATAGATATAACGAGACAGAGAGAGAGAGAGAGAGAGATAGAGGATGACGAGAGACATTGGACAATGTCGATGATCCATTTTTTTTTTTAATCTTTCTTTTACTTTTATTTGTTGTTTCTTTTTGTTTTTTTTTTTTTACCGAGACCAGACAATCAATCAATCCTGAATTTTTTTAATTTCATTTTTTTGTTTGGTATTTAAAAAAAAAAAAAAAAGAAAATTAATAAATAAATAAAATGATATAGTTCGAATATTTTGTTTATATTTCGAGGTTTCAATTTGAAATTAGGAACGAGAGAAGATTTTCGTAGATTTTCTTAGAAATCGAATATGCTTTCGATGCTCGAGAACATTTTTTTCCAAGTTTTGAAAACGAATTGGGAAAGATGAGAGAACAGTCAATGATCCTTTTTTTGTTTGTTTTTTGTGCGATCAGACGATGGATTATTTGATTTTTGAATTATTTGATATTATTTTTGTGTTTGTTTTTAGTTTATATATACAAAATTATATACAAAAAATAACATATATATATATATATATACGTAATTAGAATATTTTTTATATTTCGATATTTTTATTAGAATTAAAAATGGCAGATTATTCTCCAGTAGTTTATCGAAAACTCTAAAATGCGTGAGAATATTTTTGTACATTCAACAATTGCAATTAGATTTTGGAGAATATTTTTGATAAGTACGTAAGTATATGACTGTTCGATAACGTTTATGTTTCTTCTCCGACTGACTGTTCGATACTGACTTTCCGGGCTCGTTTCTCAAAATATTGAGTAAGTCGGTGTATTAGGAGAAAGGTGAGAGAAGAACGACGTTTATTGGCTAAGCAAAAGCAAAGACATTCTCCTTCAAATTGTTTAATATTTTTGAAGAAAGTCTTTGTTTCGAAGAGATCGTATATATATATATATATATATATATATATATATATATATATATATATATATTAGGTTGAGGAATAAATTCGTAGCGTTTTTGAATAAAAGTCTTGGATAAAAACGCTACGAACTTATTACCCAACCTAATATATATATATATATATATATATATATATATATATATATATATATATATATATATTAGCGAATATGTATAATACATATAAAGCGTATATATATAAAGCTTTACGGTAACGAATTTACATTTAAAGTCGTGACTAGACGGTAAACATATATGTAGGTAGGAAAAAACGAATGGGGGAAAACGAACATCGAAGCGAGCGTATCGCAAATATCGATAATCGGATCAAAAACGAATTACGTATCTGCTCTTAGATGCCTCGTTTTTCTTAAGAGCGGGATAATCTTCGCAAAGAGGCATAGAAGTTAGCGTACAAAAAAAGAGCGAAGAAGAAACGCTTGTCGTTCGATTATGCTTTCTCGTGCTTCAACAGTACGTACATATCTTTTCTCTTAAAAAAAAAAAAAAAAAAAAAAAAGAAGAAAAAGAAAATTCTTACGAAACAAAAATTCCTAGAATATTGTAACGTTAAATCAATGCTATTTATGTGTCATTTCTTTTCTATAATTTTCATACCATCTACAGGTAGGTACATACGTACACACGTACATACATACATATATACATAGGTGGTATGCGTGGAATAAAAAATCGCTGGTCGTTCGGATTCAATCAAACGATCAAAGGAAACTATTAATCTCAAAACCATCGTAACAATTCCAAAAAGTATATTAGGCAATTAGATTTCGAACGGTTGGTGAATCGGATGATTAATGAACAGCATCGAATTGGTCGTTATCCTTTCGTCTCGGCATAAAGCAAGTAGGCCTACATTGTCGGTCATAAGTAAATTCAAGATAATCCATATGGAATAGTTCGTAGACAACAACAATAACAAAGCCGACGACTACGACAATAAAAACAACGGCAAACCATAAATATAATTAAGTAACGACGATTGAGAGAATAGGAAAAGGATAGACTTATTTGTTATTAATACATTTCGTTACAAAAATTTCAAGTACTTACATATACATACGTGTGAACAATACGTAAGATTAGTGCATACATAGTGCATATATATATACATATATATATGTATATGTATATATCTGTATATATATGTACCGTACATAAATCCTCATCCCCTCGTGTTTCTGGGACGAGGACGTGGACGACCTCGAAATCTTCACTCGAGGTAACGGAGCGACCTTGTGCGTCACGATGCAAACCCAACAGCTGTTCATCATCTCCGTTCATTTTATGATACATCGTGGATCATTCTAGATCGAGAACGGCCGTTCATCCTTTCTCTCTCTCTCTCTCTCTCTCTCTCTCTCTCTCTCTTTCTGTATATATATATATATCTTTCGTTTCATTTCATAATTTTTCTTAAAGCATCATCAACGTATTAACCGTTCAACGAATTTACCGAACTCCTACTGGCACGTATTCCATCTATTATCTTTAATTAAACGCATATAAAATCTCCTCGTGCTTAAATCATTACAAGAGGGAATAAGAAAAGAAAAAAAAAAAGGATAAAGAGAGATAGAGAGAAAATAAAAAATTCGAATAACGTTACTAATTTTCTATTCACAACGTTCAAGTAATATTACATTGAGGATATTTTTATATATGTACGTAAAGTAAATGTATAATTACATACGTATGTATTATACATATACGTCTATGTGTTTGTGTCTCAATCGTTATAAGAAAGAAAGAAAGAAAGAAACAATTTCTACGTTTTTTTTTTTTTTTTTTTTAATTTGTATTACACGTATGTATTATATGCATTATGACGTTACGTTCATATACGTAATTTTACGTAAACATCACGACGTAAATATGTATCGATCGATCGGTTCATTCGTTCGATCATTCGATCGTTCGACTCCTTACGAAGTTCTTAACACCTTAACGCCTTCTCGATGGCTTATCGATTATTTTCAATTTTTAATGCGATTAAAAAAAAAAAAAAAAAAAGAAAAAAAAATATAAAACGCAATGACCGATTTAATTTTATTTTCCAATACGAACTGATTTCCTTTCTTTTCTCTCTCTATTTTCTTTTTTTTTTTTCTGTTCTTTCTTTCAATAAAATCGCGCATCGAAATATAAATAAAATTGAAAGGACGGAACAAAGGAGCCATCGTAGTCATCGATAGATAGAAATACACGTGTATGTACGTAAGTTGATTTTAATTGATGAGTATTCGGAAAGATCGAGTGTTAGTCGAATTGATTTAAGGACGACCGATCGATTTTAAGACGTGTAGAAGATATCGCAAAGGGTCGAAGTTCGTTAATACGTACGTATCTTTTCGAAAGAATAAAGACACTCGGAATTGGAAAATAATGCGTGCTAAAAGGAGCGAAAAAAAAAAAAGAAAAAGATTGTCCGGTATGCAAATACGATAGTGAGAGTAAGTAAACTTCTGCCTGGCTTAGGAATGACCAAACGAGAGAGAGAGTGTGTTACTCCAACCTCCTCTTCTTCTATTCTCGAAGACGTGGAAGAAGAAGATGATTATGATGATGATTATGACGATGATGAAGAAGAAGAAGAAGAAGAAGAAGAAGAAGGAGAAGAGGAAGAAGAGGAAGAAGAAAAGCTTTGAACCGTTAAGGTTAATGTGTGAGACTCCTTGCATCTTCTTTTTCTTATTCTTCTTAGAAAGAAGATTCTTTTAGAAAGAGAATGAGATAGAGAAAATTTAGAAAAATACAAAAAAAAAAAAAAAAATTCGTATTCTACTCCTTAACCTATTATCAAATGCAGCTTTATTCGACGATTAAGATAACGCCTGTGTAAACAGTCCCAAACGAATCCCCTTAATTTTCTTTTTTCTTTCCACGGTAGATACGGAAAATAACGACGAAGATGAGAGTAGTGGAGAGGAGAGGAGAGGAGAGGAGAGGAGAGGAGGGAAGCGTATGTAAATCATGATCGTTGTAATGTTCGACGTGCTCGTTTACTTGATTACGAGATTCGCTAAAGAACGAACGAACGAACGGGTAAACGCAATTAAACTCTACCTATTCAAATTACATTAGTTAAATAAGTACGTAGGTATGTAAGTATGTACGTATATATGTTTGCAATACATATATATATATATATATATATATATATATATATATATACATTGTATTTAAAGACGTCGTCGCTTCAAACGGTATTACGAACGAATGAACGAGTTGTGTGTGTGTGAGAGAGAGAGAGAGACTATAATTTTAAAAGAAGGTGTATAGTGGAAAATGAAGAAAAGTATAAACTAAAGTATCAAGAGTAGGACATGGTTATATACTCGTAATTACTCATGTAATACCATGCAATACCGTTTTCCTCTTGAAAGAACGAATGAACGAACGAACGAACGAAATGAAACGAACAATTACTTAGATTCGAGAAGCACTTTGTTCTCTCTCTCTCTCTCTCTCTCTCTCTCTCTCTTTCTCTTGCTTATATTGCTCTAATTATTGTTATCTATTATTATTATCATTATTATTATAATTATAGTCAGATTATCAAGATGGTAAAATGAGAGATATTTAACGAACAATTATTGTTCGTTAAATTCTAAAGTTAAATTTAAATTGATAGGTACATTTATTTCTTTTCTAATTTTCTCTATTATCTCCTCTCTCTCTCTCTCTCTCTCTCTCTCTCTCTCTCTCTCTCTCTCTTTTGTAATATTTTACGAGCATATTTCTCCATTCGCTACAGCGTAAAACTTTTCAACGTTGTATTCCGTACATATGTATGTACGCATGGATGTCATCTACTCGTTTTATGCTAAGTACCCGTGTATCCATGTATCTACGTATGTATGTATTACGTGTATGTATTTACGTATGTATATATGTGTATGTAAGTATACGTGCTCGGAGATATCTTTCTTTCGAAGGAAGAGGAAGAGACAAGTCGGAAATCGTTTATAATATCGACGTAAAAGTCGATAGGTAGTTACTCTCGATTCCCTTGACGACGACGGTCTATCAACGATCGTGCGTGCAATTAAACGATTATCGATAAATACCGATCTATAAAACGCGAAACGCGTTCGTGCATACCCAAAGATTTTCGTTTAGTAATCGTCCACCTCGTTTTTTGAATACTCTCCTTTATCTTTTCTCTCTCTCTCTCTCTCTGTATTTTTATTTATTTTTTTTTTTTTAATATTTTTTTTCTATTTCTTATTTCACGAGACAAAAATTGTACGGATTGTATCAACGAAGCGAATCGCGACGTGATGACG